>JABJVR010047440.1:0-27662 GCA_025773905.1 Chitala chitala | reverse complement strand
TGTGTTTTTGCATTTGCGTGTGTTTGATCGATTTTATGTGTTATTGGTTGGGGTGCGGGCGGGTGTGTGTGAGAGAGAGAGAGAGAGAGAGAGAGAGAGAGAGAGAGAGAGTGAGCAGGAGAAAAAGAGGGAGGGGAAGATACAGAGGGAGTGAGAAAGAGAGAGAGAGAGGAGAGTGCAAAACAGCGGAAGGAGGGAGTTGTATGTTTACATTTCAGACCATTTTTAACTTGGTCACAATGGTGCTGAACATAAAAGAGCTAAAACTGCCCCCCTCCCAACATGCTATTAATACCAGCAGTACTTTGTCATATTCAGACTGTGAAACTGCCTGATGGTTTGTTAGGATATGTGAAAGCAGGCTGAGGATAGATAATAGCTCCCTCTATCAAAGAAAGCACTGGAAGACGTCTTAGCAGGTAGAGACAAAAGCAACAGAAGCCTCCCCCACGTGGCATCCCAGCGCTGTGTATAGTGACCACAGTGCAGACTCTCTCTGGCTCTCTGGGGAGGGGCTGTCCGAGAGCTAACCCTCTCAAACTGGGCTGTTGGCACAACCGCGCTACGGACGCGCCACGGACGCGCCACGGGCACTTGGAGGCGTGAAAGTGAGAAACGTGGCATCACCCCCAACACACGCCCCTCAGTTTTTCTGCAAATGTGCATGGAAATACTGCGCCCTCAAAAAACATTTTCAAATCAAACTCTGACGCCCAAAAGACAGCAGGAACTCCACTGGCTCCTTCTGAAATTGGTTTTGCCTCGTTGTTTATTCATTGGGCAATACTGGCAGGCTGGCACCTTGAAATGAAACTACACTGAAACAACTGTAAAGAGACAAAGTGAACTATAGCAGACACATAACGTACTCTGACACCCTCATTACTACATCTGAATGGTAAACTTTGATGGCTTTGCAACCGTGTGTGTGTGTTTTTGTTTGCCCTGTGGTGGATTGGTGCCCCGCCCAGGGTGTTCCCTGCCCTGCGCCCTGTGCCCCCTGGGATGGGCTCCAGACTTCATGCGACCCTGAATTGGATAAGCAGTATAGTGAATGAATGTATGGATAGATAAATCCCATTGATAAAGAAACGCAGAAGCTGAGCAGCCATTCTCTCAGATGGTTAGCTTGTCATATGCTACACATTTTCTCTGAATATTCATTACTGAAACCCATTTGCAAAAGCAGATGTAGCATAAATAATGAAGAGCACTAAACAGTGAAACTAGCTGTCAGATTCACATGACCTTTCCTAAGAGGTCTGTGGTCCAGGTCCATAAAGTGCATTTACATTCTCAAAAGGAAAAAAACATGGCAGACTAACATCGAACCCTTTTCACTCAGATAAAGACCTGCTCGATCAGCCCGCTGGTATAGTGGACGATAACTGGTGTGCACATGTAAAAAAAAAAAAAAAAAAACCTGGTGACAAATAGGCTTGAGCAAAGGCCCTCATTAGGGTCTGCTGATGAGCAGTCTGAGCAAAATTGAGATTTTCCGTTAACAGTCTCACAGAAACGACACACACCGCCGAGACGGCAATGCCCCAGCGCGTTACACCCCCAGCAGAATCACCTTTAATTCCTGAGAGAGCAGTTTGTAGCAGATACGCAAGCTGGCCGCTGCTCTGTGGAAACAAAGCTATCGGTGCCCCCCCCCCCCAAACTGAACTTATCACTTCAATTTCTCACAGTTTAACCCCCAAAGCCACAACATGCGGGAATGCCACTGCTCCGGCCTTGTATTTTGATCTAGAGGGAATCGAAGGATGTTTATTTCAAATATGAAGCGCCAGTGATGAGCGCACAGGACCTCTGGAAGGAGACGCGCTGTAGGTGGATCTGCACGTGTAAATCTCCCCCTGCCTTTGTTTCGATAAGCCACAGCGGAGCATCTTAATGCTCAACGTTTCTACTTTGACAGTCTGGCTTTCGTTTAGTCTCAGGATAATCTCAGCTTTGTTTTCAGTGTCTGGGGGCAATTATCACCAACAGCACATCTGGCAAACCCCAGCACACGCGCACACACACACACACACACACACACACACACACACACACACACACACACACACACGCACACACACACCAAGCCTGTCTCAGTGATTCAGAAACAGAGGCGGCCATTACAGACACTCGCAGGTAATTGCACACTTCACACCTGAAAGCAAAACCACAGCAGAAGAGGAAAACCTAGCACCATCTCTCACAGAGTCTTGAAAGTGTGACATTTTTTTGACAAGCCGGATGTTAATTCCCTTCATCCTCCATGTGTCTATCTCCCAAATCAGGCAACAGCTGATGAAGCAACTGTCTTTCTTAGGCCGTATGGGACGGTCCCTCAGCTGCACATCAGACAATGTTCTGCTGAAAGGCTTTTCATAGACAATTTGTGTTGGTGGGTAGTTGCTACCGCTTGTGTCACTAAATAACAATAATAATAACAGGGAAGTTATAAACAGAGACCCCGCCCACCTGAGCGACATGACAGACATGGGTATACATACGTATGCATCTGAGCACAAAGGAAGCTGAAATCACAGAGAAAAGTAGGCATGCTGTCAGTTAACCTCGCTGCCTGAGCAGCTGTGAATCATATACGGTGCAGGCACTTTGGCACCCAGGGTCTGGTCCCAGATCTCCGTCAGTACTGGTCATGCTCCAGCCCATTTGCAAGCAGGCTCCATGCGCAGAAACAGCCTCCGGGTTTCCACCGGCAGCCCCTGCCACCGAGCAGCCTCTGTGCCATCTGGAAGGGGAGACCACTAGATATGTTGCCCCCCCAACGCTGCCATCCCTGGGCAAATAAGCGCAGACCGTGCTACAGATGTGGTTCTAATAAAAAACCACAGCTGACCTCACAGCCCTTAAACACACAGCAGAATGTGTGTGAATGACTCCCCATCAACCTTCATGCCTACATGTGTCACTCATGCTTTCTGCTGTAACTGTCAACCCTCTGCTAGTCTTTTTGTCTTTTTTTACTTGTTCCGCTGCATGGGTGTTTACTCCAAAAATGCTGCAGGATTTCTAATACATGAAAGCACAGCGGAGCAGGGGTGGGGAGAGCAGTGCTACCTGTTTAAGTCAGGTAAAGCCCATAGCTCTGCGGAAATTAGCTATAGATCAGATGAGGGCGTCTAATGAAATTACGGTGTAGAATCGCTACAACAAACAACAAGCACGCTGCTCTAAGCCAGCAGAAGGTACAGCATGGGTACACGGCCGTATCTGGGGCGATGTCTCGCGTTGCCATGGCGATCGCCTTGTGCCTACAGAAAGCTTGGGAAATGAAAGCGAGCTGACCCTGATTGGACGATCACCTTGTTAAGGCTGAAACACAGCTGGCCAACTGAGGAGTCTGCAGCATAGGCCGAGTGCAGATGGGGTCAACTGCTGCGTTCAGACACATTTGTTTGCAGTATCTTCCCTTAGATTTAGAGATGGTTTTTCTTCAGTTCTTACAGTCCAGCACCTAATTTACTTCTGCTTTATCTCATTGAAGTAATTTGCCTGAAGGCTTCTGTCCCATTTCCCACAGAGCAGCCAGCCCCTCCTCCCACAGAGCAGCCAGCCCCTCCTTCCAGAGAACAGCTAGCCCCTCCTCCCAGAGAACAGCCAGCCCCTCCTCCCACAATTTAAAGTTCAGCCACATTTGTTACAGGATGCTGCACTGCAGAACACAGTGGCAGCACGTCGGCAGGTGGACAGGTGTTGCTCGGCCGTGCTCTGCACCGAGCGCAGCTGCCCTCATCGTGACTCCAACCGAGGCGGCCCGTGTCATTAGTACCACCTCGCCTTTGTCCCACTTTACTAAATATTTAATTACAGATGCGGGTTACGAGCTCCAGATCGACACAGTCAGCTGGAGACATTGTAATGTAACAAAAAAGGAGAAGAACGCTGATGTTTGGTGCCTGGTGTGAGGTTGGCTACTGACAAACGTCTTCCAAGTAAAATTAGTTATTAATTAAAGAAAAAAACCTCAAGATAAGTAAAAAACATTTTCCTCACTTTAAAAGCAAAACTATGAATGGTTAGAACAGAAAATTACAGTGCAGCAGTCCACATGAAATAAATGAATAAACGTAAACATGAAAATGTATTTTTTGTTTTGGGCTGAGCTGAGAGAGTTTTCTGTTGTTCGCTGGATACTTGCATGCTTGCGGTAAATAAGCAGCACTCTGCTTGACCCTCAGGTCCTCCCATCACCATAGCAGGCCTACTGTAATGAAGGGAGCCCCCCCTTCTAAGGGACACCTGTGTGGGAACTGCAAAATTGATATAGAATAAGCTCTTTTTATTGTGATGCTGTACTCAGTGAAGCCTAGAGCACACACACACACACACACACACACACACACACACCGGTATTGGTTTCACATATTGTGGGGGGAAAGGTAAAAAAAAATTGGATAATTGGCCAATTCAGTGAGAAAATGAGATTTCTGACACCAAACAATGGCTATTCTTCAACTGAACAAGATGGCCAATGTAGAAGACGATGATTTATAAACAGAGGGGAGGGTCAAGCTTGGTCCGATGTAAAAGGTCAACAACGACACATTGTGTATGCGGGGGGGGACGACATGGTGAGTGAGGCAGCTACATTCAAATGGCTGAGAAGGATGATGGCTTCACTGTGATCCGCTGATAATAGGTCTGGGTTAAAGGAAAATCTATTATGGTCTGAACAGTGATCACGTAGACAAGACAGCCTCCTTTGTTGGGCTTGGCCAAGCCTGAAAGCGTGGTCATTTTTTTGTGAAGCTGCCAGATGACATAAGAGGAGCCACATCTGCTTTGGCTGATAACCAAGGTGGTCTGCAACATTGTCTGAGAAAAAACTTCCACAAAAAATTACAGGTGCTCTGAACTGAACAAGGATAACATTTCTCAGATGTAATGGTCCTCCTTTGTCTATCAAATCTAATAGTTTATTTGCTTCTCTCTTCCCTCAAAGCCATCTGGATAATGGACAAATAGGTTTAAAAAACACCGTGATCCAAACGTCATCGGAACAGAAGCTTCACACAGGATCACAGGCTCCGAGGCAGAACAAGTGAAAGCAAATCATTTGTTTAATTAAACCCCAGAGTGAACGAGACTTCCTGTCATCTTCAAAGCCCAACAGCCAAAACGGAGAACCATTAATGGAGATTAGATGACCCTAATACATCGTCCTGTGAAATCGCCCCGTCTTCATTCCACACCTTGAATGACAAAGCAGGGGAAAACGACGCATCATCACACTGAAATTTCCCCAAAAACACTGAAGCTGAGTAATGATCTCAGCTTTGAAACCTCACATTTTATCCGTCCACTTACAGGAATGTCTTTCAAACTGCTTGTAAGAAGAGACTGTGTAATATGTAGGCTGAAACCCTGCGAAGTCACTCCATAAATTCTCTCTTTAGTAACTGGAGAAGTGGCTCGGCTGCTGGAGCACTGAGAGGACCTGTAATACGGATGTGATAAATGACCACGGTGTCTCTGTATGAAAACCACATAATAAATATAGCAGGAATAATTAACGTATTAAAAAATATATATGAACTACCAGAGTAAATACTGAAAACCGGTTTTCAATAATGGCATTTTCTGCTTAACAGCAGGAAAAAAAATATTATTTACCAAGCTTTTCACACATTATGCTAATGTGTGTGCACGTGTGTGTGTGTGTGCGTGTGCGCGCACGCGTCTGTGAACCCCTGCAGGTGATTTCCAGAAAAAAATTAAACTTGTCAATAGCATGGTCTACATAACAGCTGAAGTGAAGGATCAGTAAATACTGATTTAACACTTCCTGGCCTGTAAAGCATGCAGAGTCCTTTCCAGTCAAGATTTATACATGTTCCACAATTTTTAATTTGATGGTGCTTATTGTGAAGTCCCAGGCCATTGTTCTAAGTGTGATGTCACCTACAGCAATGCCGTGTTTAAGCATAAATTCAGCTGCTACCTTGACAGTAAGTGACAAAAAACTCAGAACAGAAAGTAAATCAAGGGCAAAGTTCCCAAGTGAAACAGCAAAAAGATCAGAGGGGAGCTACATGTGAATTTAAAAAACAAAAGGGTGAACAAAGTTGCCAGAACAGTTTGAACTGACAATCAAATGCAAACGACTTGGAGATGAAGTAGCCAAGGTCAAATTAAGGTCACCATGGACAAGACAATGTTGACAGACTAACTGAGGCATTTCACAAAAAATTATTCCATCTGTTTTTCCTCATGAACATTTTCAAAAATACTTTACCAGGAAGGAAAAGTGTTAAACGTGCAGAAAGAGCTTTTCATAACAAGCACAAATATCTGGAAACTGCAAAAATGGAAATAAACACTACAACATTCATTCATTCATTCATTCATTCATTCATTCATTTAAAACACACTGCAGCCCACATGAACAGAGAATTTCATTTTCTTCCTTATCTAAATAAACACAGTAGTTTGTTGCCAGTTATAATAAGGCAGTGGCAAATTGTACTGCATTTGTAGTAACGGGCTAACCGATTCAATAAAAAGCTAAAGAATTCCACATAAAGGTTTTGAATCTGTTCAGGTTTGTGGGGGGGGGCTTGCATCCTAAAAAAAACAGAATGAATAATAATAATCCTGTGGTGGGTTGGCGCCCTGCCCTGGGTGTTCCCTGCCCTGTGCCCTGTGCCCCCCGGGTTGGGCTCCAGGCTTCCTGTGACCCTTAACAGGCTTAAGTGGTTTGGAAAATTAATGATTGAATGAATGTCTTCTGGGCAGGAATTCAAGTGACGTGGGGCGGTGCAGCTCAGGGCGCTACAGCCCATGGTAGTGAAACGGGCAAGATGTGTAAAAAGGAGCCATGATGAGGAAGAGGGAAAAGAGCAAGAGGGAGTGTATACCTGTACAGGCTCTGAGAGATAGGGTGGAGCCAGATGGTGCAGAGCTCTAAAGGTGGGGAAAAGGATTGCAAAATAAAAACGCTATTTAATAGGGAGACAGTGCAGCTGTTGAAGGGATGGCATGGTGTGATGTATGTAGGGAATCTGGGTTATGATACAGGCAACAGAATTCTGGATTAGTTGAAGTATTATGGACAGAGTGTCAACACAACACAGCGTACTGGAACACACACGCCCAGCCGAGAGTCAGTAATTCACTCACACCACTTGTGATTCCAGGAAGAAACCCATGTGAGACCGCAGAAAACACGTAAACCCCATACAAAATCAAATCCGTGACCCTGGAGGCGTGAGGCACCATTACTACCTGTGGAGCCCCTGTGCTGTCCAGACATTGAAATATGAATGGCACAAATAGCTCCAGTACACATTTTTTTGTTTTAGTATTGAGCGGTGAGTTTTGTTTAGGCTATTGGATCACTGTCGGGCGTCAGAACGAACCCAGGCTTTTGGTCAGGGCTGACATGCCTGTCTGTCAGCAGGAAAGACAAAGAACTCCCCTCTCATAACGACATTTTTCACTCAGTCCCGTTTGCGATCCTCGTTAGCTGCTGCTGCCATCATTGCCTGCTCCTTCTCTCCCATCTGCTCCTCATCCCTCACCACCTCACTCATTTTGTAACAGATTTCCTCCCATTAGCAAACAAAGTCAGCTTAGTCATGAGGCCCTCCCGAGCAGCCCATTCTCCACCTGCCATTGGTTAATTCTCCTGTCTTTCGTCCATCTTTCAGTCATGTGTCTGAGTGTTGCTCCTGTACCTCTGTTCACACTTGTGGCATTGCCATGGCATTGCCATGAATGGCTGCTTGTTCATTGAACAAAATCCTCCACTTTGCACACATTAAACACAGAAAGGCGGCAAGAAGAAATGCCAAAACGTTGATGTAAATGTTTTCACCTTTCAGACTTGTCGAGTCAGGAGGACGACTGAGAGAGAGGAGAGACGATTAAAGTGAGAGGCAGATGGAAGAATTGAGCTGACTATGGCTGCCTCGTCATCCTCCTGATGGAACCCTTTATCAACCCACTGAGTTACAAAACCTGGTTTTCAATAGCCCCGAGCTATGGCTTTATTACAACTGCAAAAGAGTCACATCTTCCAGGCCAACCCCACGCACCTGTTCACCAGCACCTGCCACTGTCCAGCGTTGCCGAGGGGAAGGATGCCCACATCTTATCAGGCACAAACCAAACTAGACCAACCCTTAGAAAAGATCTGACACCTTCCCTCCTTAGCTCCCTTTTTCTTACGCCAAACAGTTATTCCACTAGTTTACAGGAACTTATTCATTATCTCAGAAAAGCCACAAAGCCAAGACATGCTCAAACTAACGTGTGCTGCTGTTTGCTGTGAATGAGACCAGCTCAACACCTGCACTTGTTATACTTGTGAGGTTGCAACGTGAATCTCACCAAAACAGCATGCGTTGTGTTCTCCAGTGAGGAACTTCTCTGTGGCTAAAATGCCTATTATTTAAATGTGATTAAACTGGTATGTCTGTACTGTCAACCTACTCTGAATGTCCAGCACTTCTTTAAATAATACTAATTGCTCTGTGACTTCAGTTGTGGCATTGTGTTTTATATATGCATCCATTCCAACCTTTGACCTGATTCTGTACGACCTATTAGCTGTGGCACAGAGACCAACGCATGCTGTATGTAAGGGATCCACTATGAAGACACTCAACGACAACTTGGTGTCATTATGGGGCCTGATGTGAAGCAGAGGGTAGTTTACCAAGTTGAATTGATTATTTTTGTTGAAATGAATGACTCAGAGTCGTTCGTCCTGTTTGGACCACGGCTAATGAGCAACAAAAACTTTTATATATATTTCTGATAAATTTTGCAGAAGAAATCTATTTCCATTAGCATTTAATAAGATTTCAATGTGCTTTGAAACATTGTAGTCCCTATTAAAGATAGAAAGATTTGACAGACTACTCACTGGAAATGAGACGTCCCTTCAAGAAATCTACAGCGTAGAACAAAATAAGCACACGTTAATATAGAATCATTATTAGGCTGCTGGAACTAAGTGTGTGGTTCCATGAAATTAATTACCAACCCATGGACCAAATGGATTTACTATTTACCAAAGTTGTGGTATAATTTAGGATAATGGCCTAAAATGTAGATAACAGTTGATATGGCACAAACCCTGCATTAAACAACAGTCTGTGGCACTGGGGGCACCATAAGGAAAAATGTCCTGCTTTTGATTAAAATGAATAAATCCTTCCAGTTGCACAGCTGTATGAAAATTCATACTGAATCTGTGTCGTCGGTGTGCTGTTTTCACGCTTGGCTTCACTCCTTGAGACGGCATCGTTATTAAAACATATATTTGCTAATCTCCACAAGAGCAAAATGAGCCGCTCATCAGCTGTGACTGCAGGGTAATGCTGCAGACCTTGGTGCTGAGAAGAGGAGACATTAAATTTCAGCTCATCAGTGCAGATGTTTGCCCTGGAGAAGAGCAAGTCTAGACAATTCTGCCCTCTACTGGAAACTCAGCACCAGGATTTTCAGGCACCGCATATAGTAAAACGTGTTTTGTAAGCGTTTGTGTAATTACTACTACATACATACACATGCTTTGTGGGATTCAGCTTTGTGCATTTGCCAAATGACCCCCACATGGGAAATAGCATTGGGTTAAATAAACATTGTTTCAAAGAAACACAAATAACTAAGTTGAATGTTAACAGTGGCTGCCTTACAGAAGCTCCACCCTTTAGCACATGAGCAAATTTATGTGCTAAAAGATTGACCCGTGACAATCTGACAAGGCTGACTGTGGAACCTACGTGGTATGACGTGTTTGCTAAATTGTTCCAGAATGTTTTAAACATGTGCTAAAGCAGGCAGAATGATTTCAGTGGCTCTCAGCATAAGACACCCAGATGCACCCCAAATGCCTCACAAGCCCTCATTCAACAATCATCGGTGAGCTGAAGAGCAAACGCCGAGCCAATAAAATGTTTGCATTTTTGCGCAGTCCAAATAAAAGTCCCGACTGCAAGTCGAGGCACGCTGTCGAATTCCTCGCCAGAAACATGGAGGGGATGAGTGGTCTCTGGGTCTGGACTACTCCTTCAAGTAGGCACATCCTCCTCTTCCAACATTCTTCAGAACGCATGTTTAAAAGAACAATAGAAAGGCACAGAGAATGGCATTGTGGGAACGTGACAGGAAACCTGCCTGTTCCACACGTGTCTGAACTCATCGGAATTCCTCCTTCCTGTGACTCAATGAGCCGCTTTCCAGCCTAACAATGACTAATAATTGTGCTCTCCAGCTAGTTCCTGACCAGATGTTTGGTGAAACAAGTTCGCAACCAACCTCAGGGAGCAGTCAGCTTCCCAGCTGAGCTTGGGATCCTGCAAGCTGTGCTGCCGGAGGTAGTGCAGAGGCCCCCATCCAAACAGGAAGGACACACACTATCTGATCTGCACCTCCACCCCCTCTCTGTCATTAGTCACTAACACCAGTGGGACCTGGCCTCTAATAAGCTCACCAAGGTTGACAAACCAGACACAGAGCATTCAGATGAAACTTAACACAAACTGCAGCCTAAAAGCAATAATTATATTTATTGGAGTACAAAATTACCATTTCTAAAGGCCTGAGGCCTTTGGACAAACAGTACCTGCGTAAGATTGTATTCTTGTTACCGTCTCTAAAATATCACACAGCTCTTTAGATCATTCCTTTTCAGTGCTCCGTCTTTCCGCTATTGACTCAATCGAACGTGTCTTACGAGGCAGCCTTCCTGCTCCTTCTGGATGTGGTGTTCAGCTTAGGGAGCACACGCGAAATGAGCTTGTTTTGTTATTCGTTCCACACCGAGGTTTCAATGAAACGAGATGTGAGATTAGTCAGGGGAACACGACCCAGTCGCTTCCAACCCCAGTAAGATGCGGGTTACACAGGTCGCGCCTTCTTTCTGACTGTGAAACATTCAAAGCTGTTCTCCACAGCAGAACACAACTCCTATTCAAGTTGGCAGCCAGATGTCCTACACACTGTAATGACTGCAGAGCATTCTGGAGTCCACAGGAGCCTGTCCCTGTCATGCTCACACATGCTTGACATAGCCCTCTTCCTCCCAACATGTTCATGCAGTCATGCCTGAACACGTGAAAACATACACATATGACAGGGGCGGATCTGCTGGGATTCAAACCCAGAGACACAGCCCGCACCGAGGTACCAGACAAGAGGATTAGCCCACTGAGGTAAACACTTCATTGACTTAAGTATTTAGCTTAGACCAAGCCACCCACCCCTCCGTGCAAGCACACACACACACACACACACACACACACACACACACACACACACACACACGCACGCACAAAAGCACACACATGCACAAGCATTCTTAGTTGGCTTTTACTACACATCAACACTGTCTTCAGTACACACCTTCTTTAACATAAATCCCTCCTTTCAGTTCCTTACATCTTCGTGTTTGAAGTAAGTTAGACACAACTTTCAGTGCTATTAGAATGTGACCCGATTTATGATAACACTGCATATTTTTTAAATAATCTTCCCCAGGTGCTTTTAATACTTCTGATAACGTAGTCCTACTGACCTCACCTATAACTGCATCCTTTCCTTCATAACCTTGACTGCACAACATTTTGTAAATCATTATATATCAGTCCTTGCATTATCAGTTTTATTTTACTGTTAACCTAAGTACAAGCAAACACATTTTGCACAATCTTACACAAAATCTGGATCGATTTAATGGAGAAACGTTAAAACCCCTTGACCATGAAGGGAATGGCCCAACAGAGGTTACCCAAAATGGATCAGCCTTTAACATTTATTTGTAAAGATTCATCACAAGTTATTGAAATTTTGACTTGCATATCTTTGAAAAATTTAGCAATAGCAGTCACTTAATTATATGGTTCCCTTTGGGCTAATGATGACCTGGGGCTGGTAGTAGCCCAGGACACATGTTGTTTAGACTGTGCTGGTGATTCATCTTTTACTGATAAGACTAAAGAATGAGCAAGGTTGGACATTACATTAGCAGCGCGTGTCGTCAGGCTAATGTTAATCACTATTCAGTTGAGCCCCCTTCACTTGGACATGTAACGCGTCCTTTGCAAGACAAAGCTGAAAGCATTTGGTTTATATACTGTGTGACTTCATATGATAAACAATTTGTATCAATCAGGCTGTTCTTTATTCTATTCAGTTCATAACTGGACCAGACAGGGTTTATTTTCCATTATGGTTTAATTTTATACTTTATATGGCTCAGTCCAGGTTGCCACAACAGATTTTGCGCCCCATGAAGGATATGTTAGCTGTTACGCTGTGTTCTAATTTTTGAGAGCCCCTATACATCATGGGCCCTTGGAACAGTTTCTATAGCACCCCTGACCCAAGTTAAACACCTCACACTATCAACAAACTCAGGAAAACTAACAATTTTACATACTTGAAATGTTTTGATCAGTTCAACTAACATAGCTCAACGCCATTCATTTGGATGAACTTTTCAAATAATTACTGCAGAAACATTTAAATTTCCTTAGAAAGAAAATCTATAAGAGGAGAAGCTGAAACGTCTGACTAGATGGTATGGGAGTGAAATCCCCACCGATGGGTACAGCCTAACTGCAGTTTACAATCTCTTTCCGGGCACGACAGGAGTAGCTGGTAATGGGCAGGAACTCTGCCAAATTGCAGCCCTCTTATCAAATGCTAATTTCAGAACCACATTTCAATAAGTGGTTTTACAAGAAAGCTGCACTTGTCTCTTCCCCCTTTGCTTAAAAAAAACTTTTATTGCACATTTTTATTGAAAGGACATTAACTTAAGATTCCAAGGGAGTGGTAACACAGGACGGTTCAGCTATTCTTTTAGATTAGGAATGTAATGTTTCATGTTCGAATTTTAGACTTTCTTCTGCTTTTAACAAAAGAAATAAATGGATACAGAAAAGAGTTTCAGTTGTAACTGCGGGCAACAGTGCCATTACGCAACGTCTTCACCATATGAGCCCAGATCAGCCCAGTTATGCTGCTTTGACGAGATGGGCAGAAGGTAAGATGATCTTTATAAAGTTCTTAAACAGACAAGTGTGCAGAAAAGAGGTGGCCCCGCAGACCTACGGGCCCTGGACACCGCCCCGCCGATTTCACCCCAACCTAAGGACAGACACTATCAATGTAACACAGTCCTGACCAACTTAATTCTTCTTAAATAAATTCCAATTGTTTGACCTACTCCATATCTTCAATCCAAAAATAAACAACAGTTGCATTTACAGTGGCAAACATAAAATGCTTTCATCCACTTACCTCGCCTGCTGTTTGCTGTGTAATTTTATGCTACATCTGGAATTTCTTATCTTTTCAACAATAATTACTGCTTAAAAACATTAAAGGAGATAAAAATCTAAATTCTCAGGAAATAATCTCCTCTGCTACTGATAGCTAAAAATAAAAGGCTGCAGTATGAAAAGGCAGGCCGCGTCGTACCCAGACACTGCTAAATACTGTACTACAATGAATCTCTTAAACAGGAACAAAGGAAGAAAATCGTGAAACAAAACTACATAATGATGATCATCTCTGAAGTTTACAAAAAAACAAATCACAGGTCAATACAAACACTGAGGAAGGGAAACTGCTCTTGTCATAAGGATGTTTATTGGAATACTCTTTGAACCAGTCATCAATGTGCACCTAGGGTACCAGGTGACCTAGGCCCTTGTCCAAAAATGACTCCATTATATATGTGAAAAGGAGGGGTGTGGTCTTATTCCATCTGGAGAGAAGGAACAGGTTTAGTGATAAATTCTTCCTACCCCACACCAGGATATGATTTCTACCATTACTTGGAAACATGAGTCACTTTTTGAGACTTGCCTGGAAAAGACCTGTAGACCCGTGTTCCCACAAAGCTAAAATCAGCCATAATTAATTGGTTTGCCAAAGTTTTAAATTCCTTGCTATTTCCCCTTTCTCAATAATCTAGTTTTGGTCTCTCACAACACTCCACGCATACAAATACCAGTGTCCTGCACCTCCTGTCGCACTGTTTCTTGGAAATGCAAGTACATGGGTTATTATGACCTAAGAAGACCCTAGTCCAGCTTCATCTTTAAACTTCTAGCAACAAACAAGAACTCCACTAGGCCTCAAATGAGATAATCCCAATTTAACCCAAAGCGCTTCACTTTGAAATGGTACACACTCAGGACCTATAGGCCCTGTTTTTTTATTGGTTGGCTAAAATCACCTAAGGCATGGAATGGTGAAAATAATCCGAACCCATGTTCTCCCACCCTTAAACCTGAAAAGATGTACATAAATTCCAAGTTGTGGGGAGGGTCCAGGGAGAGGGGGGCAATTAGAGACAAGCTGCCAAATTCTCGGCATCAAGGAAACAGAAACTCTTCATTCTAATCTCCAGACACTGCCCACCGAAACCCTGATCTTCAAATGGACACCTTTAAGGGTCAGGATTAGCACACGGTCTTTGTACTGAATCTGATTGAAGAGTATCAAACACAAGCAGCATGGTTTCAAGTTACCTCTAAAACACGTTATAAATGAACATGTAATCTTGGTTTGAGTCCTAGTCTAAAGGAATGATCAGTACAGAGATACAGGTTTACTTACCGAAGGAACATAATTATATAAAGGAATTTCTAACCATCTCATGCAATACTAGCTATTAAAATATAAAACTTCCACCTGATAAATACTCCGGCAGTTGAACTGAGAATCTGATAAATACTAAAACTAAAGTTACCCCATTGAGAAAATGCTTTTTACCTAAGTACTGAGAACCAAAAAATATTTTAAATACAAAATTTATAAGCAAATCTTTAAAAATAAGTTTAAATGTGAAGAGTTGTACTATCATTTGGCAAGAAGTTTAAATTAAATTTTTATGCATTTCAAATTTCAAACAATAAAAGCATATGCATCTTCAAATGCAATGCTAAACCACTCAAAAACGGTTTAGATCATTCTCCCTCAAGCTCGGGTACTTAATATTTTATTGGCCAGCCATCTGAATCTGCTGAATATGCAAAACTATTCACCATCAGTATTCCCTCTCTGTTCCCACCTGTCCAAAGCAGGACTTTCGTCTCAGGTTGAGAAGGACGCTCTACTCACCAACATTGATGAAGCCAGCTGAGAGGAAGAAGCTGGAGCAGAAGTTGGAAGCCATGTAGCTAGAATCCAGGATCTCTTTGAAGACCTCAAGAGCCTTGGGCAGGCGTGGTCGATTGGCAGACTTGATGCAGCCCGCACAGAACCACACGGGCTTCGGTCAAAACACTTATCCTGAGTGCTGTCTGGCTGCAGACCACAAACTTGCAAATCAAAATCCACAGCAGACCCTCAGAGCGAAGATCACAGCATTGGCACAACTGGGTTCTCAAGGTCATGTGGGACAGCGCCCTGAAATAAATCACTACTCCTTGACAGGTTTACAGCAGTGGGATCACTCATCGTGTCCTTGGCCAGAAGGATGCAGCCTTGTAGAACAGAGACTTGGAAATGGAAACCATCACTGAGGATTTCAGCCCAGAGTAGAATCTTGGCAGAATCGGAGGCAAGGAGACATCCACCACTTAGAGAAGGTTAAAGAAGGTTTCACTTCAGAGGAGGATCAGGCAGCACCCTGGACATTAAGAAGCTGCATCTTTCAGATCATGGAAGAGAAGCCCTAATAGCAACAAGCTGACCCTGTAGCCAATGAGGAGCAAGGAGTGCAGGGCTTGGGACAAACTTCAAGGAGCACCTGAAAGTGAAAGTAACAAAGCATTACATTGGCTGAGCAGAGATGACATCACAGATGGCCAGTGGTGGTGGTCACCACATGGTGAACCTCATGTCCACCCTGACCGAAGGCTGGCAGCTCTGTACTCGGTATCTGTTCTTCACTGCATGGCAGCAGCTATTTCAACCACAGAGCTAGATCACCTGGTGTTAAAGTTTTTATTTATTCATTACCTATGTTTCATTGTTTTCCACACATCTAACAATAGATTTTCTGAAATAATAAAGCACAGTTTTCCTCTAAGGCAAATACTTGTGTTCGGTATATTATTAGAAGGAAACCAACCAGTCATTGGTGTGACACAGACCCTGTCCTACAGCCAGGGCTGCTACTGGTTTTGGTGTCACAGGACATTCTGCCCTGTGCTGACCAGGCTCCATTTACCTAGTCCTTATCATTTCAAGATCCCTTTGGAAACTAACCCCCCCACCACCACACTGCATATGTAACATATAAAGAACTACTGTAAATATCTTCATTAACCCCCACCTAAAAAAGGTAACATCACCTTCATCATTGCTCCCAGTAAGAAAATAATACTTATGTTTATTAAGTAGTATAGAAAATGGGTGGATGGAACATGTGAATTGCTAATTATTGACTTTCCCAGGATCCTTCCCAGCAGTGGTTACATTTAAATTAATTAATCATTAAACAAGATACCTTGTTAAGACCTTATGTCATTGGTGGTAGGAAACTACCCAAAGAATTCTGTCATTTCAGTGCTCAGTCTCGGCTCACACACGGCTGCGGAGCTCGCAGGAGACGTTATACCGTACAGACCTGGCCCCTGGGTCAGCTACACGGAAGATGAGGAAGCTAATGTCAATGTGGTATGCTAAATATAAACACATCCTTATTTACAGTATTACATATTCAGTTGCACATAAATGTAAGTAAGGCTGTAGGAAGCATAAACCTGCCCTGTTTCACATTCAGGGTCTGTGCAGCATGTAATGAAAAACATCATCTTCAGACTTCATGTATTTTACATAAAGCTCTGTGGAGAAAGCACCCCCCCACACACACACACACACACACACACACAGTCTTGTTAGTGTGGCCCCCCTCCTTGCACAGTCTTACTCTCTTTTCTCAAGTCTTTCTCTTGCAGCTTCTATTCTAGGTTCTGCATTGAAAAACACGGACCGAGGGAAACCACAGGACTGTGCTCATGTAGGCACCACTGTGCTGTTCTAGGGTCAGTCACCTAGGCTCACAGCATGGGAAAAGAGCAGACACACATTGGTGGCCTGGGGCACTGCGTGCTGTTTAAATCTGTTTAATATTTCACCACAACTCAGGCTAAGTAATATACAGCACACCCATGCCTCTGTATCTGCATCTCTTATTTTAATCTACCTGGACTACAAATTTTTACATAATCTATCATGACCTGCATCACCATCTGTCACTTATACATAACCGGCCTCAAGATCAACTTAAACATTCTCGGTTCAAATTCCATGAGCGAGTGGCACCTTTACAGAATTTCTGCAAGGGTGGGGGTGAGTGCATTGAGTGTGTGATGGGGAGCTCAGCAGTGAGAGAATTCACACTGCCAAAATGATTGAGTAGGTACCCTTCCATTCAGATTTCTTCATGTGCAGTATAATTTCACCTCCCCAGCTTCAGCAAGTGTGATAACACGCTTAATTGAAAGACAAATTAAAACTTGTATGCATTTTTTCTGCTTCAGGGTTTTTTTTTTTTGGGGGGGGGGAGGGGGCACGGGGGTTAATCCAAAACAAAAAAAAAAATTATTCCTATAATGAGAAAACAATCAGTTTACAGATCATGTATATCCTTCTGTCTGCTAGGAAGGTAATTGGATCAACACTGCACATCCGAACAATAGCGCCACGTGACCACACCGTGCCCGGAGAACCGGTGAGAGCTCGCGCGGCTCGGAAAGCAACGATAAGGGGGCGATCAAGCGTGGCCGACTCAGAGCATTCTCAGCCTGCACCTCACCTTACCGAGGCCCGCTCAGCTGCCGGTCAGCAGCTCGATAATTATCTCCAAAATTAATCCAGTCGCTCTAATAACAGAATCTTTTTTTTTTTTTTTTTTAAACAGGGAACAGACTGGGTGGCACCCAGGAGTGCTGCGCGGTGAAACCCGACTCTCAATGAATGGGCAACGTGGAAAATTCCTGCCTAATTCTCCCAGGTCTTACTCATTCTGACAGACACTCGGCACTACACTGGGAGAGAGGAATGGGAAGGAGGGGGATTCTGCTTTACTGTTAATTATGGCATGCTCCCAAAAACACAAAATAAAACAAAAAACCTAATTACATTGTTTCATTGCCAAGGTGCTCATTACCGGTGAGGATTACATTGCACTTGCAGTCAAATTCATTTTAGCTGGATTCATCTTTGTTGTTTCTGATGCTTTCACGTAAAAACCAATAAGGTTATTAAAAAAAAAAAAAACTAATTAGACCTTATTTACATGTTACATATGAAGAAATAACCTAAGTACACTTAAAGGTTTTAACAAAACACCAAGGATCATTAAGCAAGACATACATTGGGTAAATTGCTCACACACATTAGATACATTAGAAAGGTGAGGTGCTGTGTATGCAAAGTGTGAAGCCTGTCCATTTGACCCACCTGGGGTTCACATAAAAAAATATTTAAAAAGTAGAAAAAAATTTAACATAGGGTTCTCTGATGTAATTTCTCAGGCCTTTTCATGTTTGAACACAGCACCTTCAACACACACACACACACACACACACACACACACACAGAGGCTTCAGGTTGTGGAACCACATAGAAATGAGAGACCAACAGTGAAGGTTTTCAGAGAGGGGAGGGCCAGACTGGACGATCCTGACAAACCTCAAAGGGGTAAGCAAGAGGTGTGCATGCACCAGTCTGGACACGCTTGCTGGCGTAACACCTGGACCCTGAGAGACCGCACAGCCACAGGAAGTGGAAAAATGGTCTGCTTCCCACCCACAGAGATGTTCGTGTGGAAGCCTGGGAAACTCATGTGTGTTGATGGATGGTGTGTAGATAAGTCTTTAACCACCTTTCACCTGCAGAAACACCCTGCTGCTCTTCAAAAATACAGCAGGCATTTCAACTGACCGAGCAGAAGTTCAAATAGATGCTTTTTGTTTCCAATTATAGTTTTATACCAAGATCTCAACACAAATTTAGCATACAACATCTGAACATGCTTCATAGTAATCAGGAACAAGATACATTAGGTGGGAGAACAAGTATAAATGTTAAAATAAACAACAATATGTAACATATTGCTTGCCAGAGAAAGTAATGTTAACATAGAGGGCCTCGTGGGTTGTGAAAATACACCCTTTCATTATCAGCAGGGAATATTATGACATTTTAAAAATTCACACTAACCCAGTTTATTTTCACTTGTTAGTCCTAACAGCAGAGTTCTAACCTTAACTTACCACACATGCTAACTACTTTCTTAGTAAATGCAATTAAATTAGTGAAAATAGCTTTTCATTCTTGAGTATTAAATTTATAGAACATTTGAAAATAAAACCCAACCCAATCAGCATAGTCAATGTTCAAGGCGTGTATGTATTAATTAATTCAACATATTATTTATACTGTGTAACGTAAATGTTATTTCTTTCGATGGCCACGATAAACAAGCGAAGACATCTGAAAATTTTTACCATTCCTTTGACATTCATTTACTACAAATTTAATTAGTAGCACAATATTACATACACAGTATTATCATTATTAATCCATTTTAATAAAGACTTCAGCTAAAAAGATATTCAAGTTCTGCCATGGCTCCCAGAGTTATACAGAGGAAAGTGTCCTGTAGAGGACACAGTCTGACAGCTGGCTGTGAACGCCCGACAAAAGGTGTGCACCTGTAAAGGTGATGAGAGGCTGCAGCCATGACGAACCGCATGTGAAATGAAATGTAAATATCTGCTCTGCAGGGCTCCCTTCTCATTGGTCAGCACTGGCTGGTTCACACAGCTCTTGTTCTTCTGTTAATACGGTTGTCCACAATTATTTCGGTCACTGATTTATTGAACAGCATAAAGTTGGCAATTTGGCAGTTTATTTTTATTACGGAAGTGCATCACCTCAACTTTGTGCCGCAAATGAAATATACAGCTGTATCTCAACAGCATAACAAAGCACTGTTAAGTACTGTGCTCCATGCTGACTTGCTAATCAAAATCTTTCAGGCTGATCATTTTCACATAGCTACAACCTTTTGAAGACCTTTTATGGTGTCTATTGAAGATTAACTTCAGTGTTCTGCATCCTTGTCACATTATACATGTACAATTAGTGCATGTAATTCTCTGAAGGTATAGTCATATCGTACTAAAGTGGACCGGCGATTACATGGCAAGAGAAACTGAATCGTACAGCATTTGACCAATCATTTGGCATGATCCACAGTTAATGGAAACATGCAGTTCAATTTCCACAGAATAAAGCACTAGGGATTAAGAGATTCCAACACTAATCAACTGCAGCTGAAGAGACTCTACCCAAACAGTTTGCCAGCCACAAACTGCTCTATTACTGTTGCTATAGCAACTCCTTCAGAGACTGTGTCAACAGGTGTGTATACACCTTATAGGGTTTTTTTTCCCCTCTTCTTAGACTGAAATTTCTTCATCCGTTAAAAAAAAAAAAAATCTATTTCATATTCATTCAAAAGTGTCAGTTATAAAAAGGTAACGGCCAACACATGGTTCACCCCAAGGTAACAGACACGATTCTACAGGGCTACAAACAAGTAAACCGTGATGACTGATGGAAAAAAAAAAATAAATAAAATCAACGAGATAAACATCTTTGAATGTGCATTCTTCTTTCACAAATCTACCACAGTAAAGTATATATACCCAAAGTAACTTTTTTTGGTTTCTTCTAAATGTTGCATCTGTTTTCCATGGAAGCAGGACAGCTGCAGATAAGGCTGTCCACCACCTGACACAGCATCCCAGCACAAGGCCTTATCAGCCCTCTGTGCCATGCACTTCACTCACTTGTCAATCTTTTTACTGTTTGATACAATCTACCACTATAGATATAATCTATAATAGACCTGAGTGTGAACTGTCCAAGTAATTGCAGTCCTGTAATGTTCCTTCAGATTCTTATCCCAGATGGAATTATTGGAAAGCCCAGAAGCTGGCAACTATTAAAAAAAATGTGAAGTCACTGTTGATTCAAGTTTAAAATCCTGAATGGCTGTCAGCTTACATCAGGAAACTTTACACTTACCTTACAAAAATAATAGCTCTGTTACTGTCCTCAGAAATACTAATTTCCCAAAAAAGAGTGCCATTTTGTAGGCAGAGCATTTCCTTTGTTTACCACACTGTTGCAAAACAGACTGTCTCAGCTCAAAAACAACAGATTTCAGAAGGTGTCCCGTATGGTGTGCTGAAGGTTCACTAAGTGAGCCTCTGACGGAGACCTACTTCCCACTAGCAGTTCTGCAGACCCTGTGTCACCAGCTGGTACCCACACACACTTACACAATAGCCTTTTCTTAGCCTTCCTGCATTCAAATGACAACTTTATGCAATGAAACAGTACAGATACTGAAGCAAAGACTAATTTGTTATGCTCTCAAACAACAAAATGATAAGTCAATGAACTGGTCCTGCTGGACGTGAACTGATGTACACAAATTTGTAGAACAGGGTAAAACTCATCTCCGTTTCACTGACAGCTGAGATGACAGAACGCTTGTACTGTGTGCCATAATATCCTGTAGCTTAATGCAAAACTTGTACACGACTCTTCCTGGAGGGTGTTTCCTGACTAAATGCAGACGTTTATTGCTGATTTACTGCCACATACACTCACAGTGCTAAAAAAATACAGTCCTTTAAGGGTGAATTCCCCACAAGTCGCAGGGAAGAGCAGCCATGTGTGAAATATAAAATACAGGACACAGCAAAATGTGGTCACCTTGCCACAAGTAAAAGACATACAGACACAGCTGAGCTTCAACTGCAAGCTCACTGAGAGGCGTCTCAGCATGAATGCTCAATGCGCTGCCCGTACTTCCAGTTCTTAAACTTTAAGGGTTTGTCCAACAATAATAATGTCATTTGCTGTTTCATTCACTGGCCTCCCAGCATACACATTCACAACATGTGCACGCAGAGTAAAAATCATGCAAATTAATTCAACTTCAAAACAAAACATAAGGTTTTTTTTTTTTTTATACATAAGGGAAATTAGCAGAATGCTTGCTTTGCTGTAGCGTTACCTGTTACCTGAAAGGCGTGGCTTAGTTAAGCTTCTGCTTCTCTTCCCTTTCTTACAGATTGCGCAATACCCATAGCACAGGTCACGTCAGGAAGTTTAAAGAATGTGACACTCTTCCTAAAGCTTGAGTCCTTCTACAGTCGCCCGTGGAACGTGCAAACCTTTCTGATGTCTGGAACACGAGGATACCCACAGAGCTGAGAGGAGCAGGAGGGAGTGACGAGTGACGCCTGGAGTCATCACAAAACTGTCCCAATTCCAACCAACGTGCACCAAACACTGGGCCCCACAAGTCAGCTCCTTTGTCCTGTGTCAGGTGGTACCGCCTCACTGCCTTCCTCACGTGTGCACGCGCATGCACACAGACCTAACCCACCCACCCACGCACGCACACACACACACCTAAACATGCACGTGTGCACACTCACATTCGCATATATGCACGTATGCACATACACACACGTGCATGTGCGCGCGCGCATACACACACACACACACACACTCCAAAGTTCCCAGGCCCAGCACCAGGAAGTTGTTTCATGTCATATGAAAATCTTTGTGTGATGTGGGTGTGCCCACCTCCCTCTCCTAGCAGCAGCTAATTATGTTACATTGATAATGTGGCAAGTTACAGCAGCTCTTCAGCAGACAGTACACCCTTCAGCACACCCTGCAGCAGACAGTACACCCTTCATGACAAGTTCTTGCTGAACGAGAAGAGCAGAAAAGTCCGCTTACACGCTTAGAAACTCACCTGAGGGGGCAAAAACTGGGAAAAGTGTTTCCTGGCTACATTTTTCCTGGCTACATTGTGTCTCTGTTTTAAAACACAACTCTTGGTTTATTTCATCACAACAAAAATGTTAGAAGCATTTAGACCTCTCTTTATGGCATGCTTTCATGACTCTGGAGTAACTATATTTCTTAAAAAAAGAAAAGTAGGACTTGTAACGCATATTAAGAAATAATTGTTTTATATACTTTCTGACTTTGAAATAACCACTTGTTTACAATTTCTACAGCTGAACAATAATTATTTTTAATCAGAGAGTACAACTCCCTCTTCATACAACACCCTCAGCTTTTGTTTTGGTAGTCAACCTTTCCTAAATCTTCAGATGTAAGCCACAGAAAATCACTTTGAAATCTGGCACAGATATAAACGAATAAATAATACAATTTTTAAAATGAGTCCAAATTATCTGAAATGAGTTGTGCCGTGGTTTTTTCCTACGTATGTCACGACATGTTGTTAGACTGAGAAGGTCCTGTTTACCCCAGCTCTAAACAAAGGGGGCAGAACAGAGCGTGATTGTGTGAAGTTTTTCCACAGCCCACTTGCTGCTCTCATAAATAACAGAAGCGTTTAAACTCGTCACGGAGCACATTCCATATCACACGTGGGCGGAGCCCGACTCGGTACCTGGGCTGGTGGGGGCAAAGTCCTGTTCCCGCCCCTCTCCCTATCCCCATCCGGACTTTTTGTTCTCTGATACACCGAATAGGTAAAATAAACACATTACTTATCCACGATAAGGCAGCAGCCAGTTGCAGCTTGTACAGCTCCGCGAGGCACCAATTCACATTTATTGCGGTAGTTAATTAACGTCTTATCAAACAAAACCGCCCCACGCGAAAGGGACTGCAGAAAACTGCAGTTCCCACCTAGATTCATCATGTAAACGCATGACCAGGCGCGCCTGCAGAAATGCGCTGCTGACAGATTACCGTGCTCCAGTCTGCAGGCGCCGTGCGGCCAGTAACGTTTCTTTTTTACGGTGCCCACTTATTCCCGAGCCTGCGTTTCACCTGCCGTGCTGATTAAAGACAGTCGCAGACAACAGCTGGTTTTACTGTGGTAAATGACAACCTGGATACCTGCAAGAAAAGCAACCAGACATTCTGTAACGGCACAGCTGTGTGCAGGATATAAAGCTGCGGTAACAACAAACGTATGCATTACAATAAAGTATGTATTGTGAAAGAATATGGATATGGCTGTTATCTGTGCCTTATATAAACACAACACCAGGAAACTATATAGCAGGCAGGATCAGATAAACCAGCTAAAATTATTTTACAGATCTACCGGATTATGGTGATTAAATAATAATCAGTGCTCGAAGTGGAAAAAAGCAGGTGTTAGTACCCCTTATGTACTGTACTCTACAGTCAACAGAGGAAGCCACTGACAGATTTTGAGAGATGCGCAAGGACCGTTCTGAAGGGAAAAACAAAGATATGGTGGTACTGCAAAAGCAGTGATAACAGCCGACCGACCTGTGTGTTCATTACCTTTTCCTTGACATAATCGATTTACTTGCAAATTACGAAACATTCTGCTGATCGTAATTTGTTGAAGAAACGTTCTGCGACCTGGAGCCCTCTTAAAATACACAGCGTCTGGTTTTTGTGTCACCTCTGCCTTGCAGCAGGAAAGAAAATGTTATTACACTTTTTCATTCATAACAGTAAATCGTAATCTACATATTCAAAAATATAGAAAAATCAGTGGAAATGAAAAAATATTCCGCTTGGTGAGGTCCACTCGATGAAACTAATTTTCCAGTTTCAAAACTAATTTTGTAAAATATACGTTATCGTTGTAAAGGACACAGTAGCCTTAATCGATTTTAAATTACCTTATGCTACAACAAACTGGTATAACTGACAATGCACATTTGGACTTCTTAAAGTACCTTCTGTTTTCTCGGAGCAATGCAGAAAATTTGGATTAAAACGAGTGACTTTGCCCATCACATTTACAGTGTCAAATTAAATAACAGTGACATCATCAGTTCGGAAACTGAGGACAGGTGTGAACCAGTCTGGGTTCCTTGACTGGATTAGTATGAAGAAAACTTTTTTTCATCCCCACAGATGTATGATGATGGCAGTCTAGAAAAGGGGTCCCACTGATGCAGTGGAAACCATGGAGACATACAGTCTGCAGGCCCCTCAATCTCTGCCTACAGGAATTCCATCATGTGTACACATACATATTTTACATGTCAAAACTTCATCCTGGACTATTTCACGTATAGTATCATCACTTTCTGTAACAGTCTCTTTGTTTTGTCAAACATTTCAGAGTATAAATAGGAAACCTAAAGCTTCCCAGTATTACTAATTGTATATAGTGAATTGAAAGTTGAGTACCCACAACAGCATACCAGTTTTACTACTATTGAGTTTCAATAACTTAATTCCTCTTGTTTCCTCGATGTATCTAATGCTGCCGTGTATTTCTGACTATACGTGTGTAATTTCCCCTCAGGTAAGATCAACAAAATGTACATTTTTTAAAGTAACTATATATAGTTAGGACTTCATAAATTTATTTAATCCAATACATTTAACTCCTGTCTGACCATTTTGATTGGTATTTTACTTATTTTTTATAATATATCGTTATTAAAATTAAGTTAAAATTCCTCTACATTTTTTTTTTTTTACCTCAAACACCTGCGCGCTCGCCTCGTGTAAAGCAGCGCAAACCGGTCGCTTCTCACAGACCCACAGAGCATCAGTCTTATGATTGCATTTTAATTTGTACAGAAAACGTTTCTGAAGTAAGTTTGGTAGAAACGTGTCTAGACCACATACTGACGCAGACCATTTTGTACATACTATACAGAATAAATCCCTCACATGTTGTAACGGTGTACATCAGTCCCGCGCCACGGCTTCTCCATTCAACACTTTCAGACACCTAGATGAGATCATGGCGCGCGCGCGCGTGTGTGTGTGTGTGTGTGTGTGGTGGGGGGGGGTACGTTAACATTCATAATATTCTTGGAGTTTTATTCTAACCTCTCAATCACATGGTCCGATTCATACAAGCCCAAAAATAACCAATAAACCAAACTGTCCGTTTTCAAACCTTCAGAGACAATCCATTAGACCCTATTGTCCCGGTGACAATTAAGGATTTAAATTAGTTTAATTTTGTACGTTTAAATTTTGACCTCTCCGGAAGCGTAACATATAGGACCTATTCGTAACATATAGGACCTATTCGAATTAAATTGATAAGAAATTATATTACCTTCGCACCATTTGATTCCATTCTCGAAAAACAGCAGAATAAAGATCCTTCTCACCGCACTGTGTGAACTCACGCTGGAAAAAGTCACAACCAACTTAGAAAACTCTGCACCTCCTACTAAAGTGTAAAACCAAAAAAGTCCTCCCCTGTCTGTGGCAACCAACAAGTGACTGACTGTAGATTTCTAATTAAGGCTTCAAGAGTAGCCAACTTTCCAGAGAGGCTGGTATCTTACGATGGGTGACAGATCCGCACTCCACTCAGATGTGAAGAAAGCGCATAAAAAGCTGCAGTTTGATTTTGCCTTATTGAAATAACAAAGAAACAGGTTCTGCAAGTTGCAGCGTCAGTCGTCACGGACTGGGTAGTGCAAGACAGAGCGATAACACAGAGGTACATGGTGCAACAAGAAACGGCCCATGTGAAGCGGAAAAGAAATTCCCCATTGCAGTTGTGTGCTTGAACACGGGGGGTTTTCTTTATCAAAAGCTGCAAGTTCAACGTTTGACTTTAAAATGTTCATAACGTAAGATGATGTTTTGATCCTTTTTAAAACTTTCTTAAAGTACAGCAAAAGTATTCAGTCGTGCTAAAATAAATGTATTTTCAATGATCATCGTTACAAATTCGCTATATCTAGCACCTCTGAATTTAATCGAATTAATTAATTAGGATGTAAAGGTAATGTGTACAAACTATACAGTATAGTGAGCGCTGAGTGGAGATAATTATGAACAATGAACTGTGCGCGGAGGCGGACTAACGTAGATAAGCGCTATATAGTGGAGAGGCGTTAGCGCAACCGGCCAGCTGGGGGCGCTGTGACGTACGAGCGCACTTATTCTGCATCCTCCCGCGGTGTGCGCTTATCTTGGAAATAGAAACGCGGAAACGGCCGAGTGTGCAGATTCACAGCGTAATAATAAGACAAAGGTCATATTTTTTGAGTTTGTATGTATGCTTAAAAGGTGTTTCGCGGCAAATTTTGTAACGGATGAACGAGGATATTTTTCCTTTCTAATGCTTGTATGTTAAAGGTGCCCAGCGACCCGGCTCCCTAACCGAATAGATGCCCCTGCTTCCTGCAAACCAGCCCCAGTTTATTCGCTCGAGTCAGAAAGATGAATATTACCAGAACTGTCTGCGAAATAACGCTAACGAAGCCTTCCAGACGTTTGCAGGCAAGTCAGACGAGTTGTTTAACGCGTCTGTGTAGTTTTCCCCGAGCCTGAGACGTGTGAGGCTGAGCAGCGCTTATGATCTATTCCTTTTATTTCCCATACAGGCTCCAAAAGATGGCTAGAATGGAGAAAGGAGATTGAGTTACTGTCAGATATTGTATACTATGGTTTAACAACTTTGGCTGGTAAGAGGGAATTAATTTTCTTAGCAACAGAACGTTTTGATTTGATCTTACAATTGAGACGTTTTATTGTCAGAATGCAACCATGTTCATGAGCTTTTTTTTTTTTTTTTTTTTTTGGTAAGTGTTGGTGTACGAACGTATTTAAGATAAAACCCATTAAATGAAAAAACAACAACAAAATTAAAAATAAAGGCAAAAAGTTAACCAAACAAATAA
>JABJVR010047439.1:13376-27662 GCA_025773905.1 Chitala chitala | reverse complement strand
CCTATAAACTGCTGTAACAAGAGAATTTCCCCACTGTGGGATCAATAAAGTTCAATCTAATCTAATCTAATCTAATCAAAAACGTTTATAAAAGTTTCCTACGAGATGACTGTTACATTTAATGCTTCCTTGTTTTCTTGCACCTTAATCCCACTTCCCTATAAACTCCTGTAACAAGAGAATTTCACATTTAATGCCGCCCAACTACACCCATGTTTAAAGTAAAGCCGTCGCTTTGGTTGCGCGACCGATCTGGTAATGGTACAAAATAGCCTTCTTGTAAATACATAGGATACATAACAACTCATTTCACCGTATTTTCTTTTTTTTGTTGTCAAGCCACGGGATACACAAATGTTGCTCTGGTATGTACAGTTTTATTTCTTAGTTTTATGCTGTACAATATTTATGATTTAAACATGCTCGTTACAAGTGTAAATGATCAGCACGCTTCACCACTAATGATGTGATTAACATGTCTTCTAAAATAGTGTGACGAGCCCAGAGAAACTCTGATATGAGCTGTGAGCTTTAACACTGAGGAAAATCTAGTTTTAGAAACCGCTTTTGTGTTTTCCTGATGCTTGGACTCATTGCTTCCTTATTTTATTTATTTATTGTTATGGACTTTTGATAATCAGAGACTATCACGCAACTTCTGTGTTCTGTTTTGGTACCATTTCATTCTGCATCTGACTCTTGTCCTTATTTAAAACACAATGTTTTCATCTTTAGTGCTTTTCAAACTCAAATATGGTTAAAAAATCATACGTTTCAAACATCCAGTAGTCACAGACACATATAGCCATCAGTACAACCAACTGTTAAGTCCAACTTCTTCAGATAGAATCACGTTGACACAGAACTTACTCCACGAATGATACAATTCATGGACATAATGAGTATGTGGTATTTTAGTGATAATTCACAGTACAAGGTTTTAAATTTACTTGCACCAATGTGTATAAATGCAGAAGTTTACAGACCCTGCTTGTCAGCACAAAAATCTATGGGTCTGCATGTCAGGGCACAGGCCCTAGTTATGCTTCATTGTGTTTCCTGGGGCTGGATGGGCTCTGTGCCAGAGGACGACACCACAGCTGACTTTATTCTGACAGGGTGTATGTTGCCAGCTGAGGTCTGCTTTGTGTCAGACTCTAAATATACCCTCTCCTCTGCCACAGTTACTCACACACCCTCAGCAACTGCACATAGCGCAGATGTCTGCTCCTTGTGTGCTCTGGGGCATGGCCACCAAATGGCTTCACATGGTCACCAAGCTCTATCACATCACCACCAAGTAGCTTGCTTTCAAAGATGACATTTAGTCTCCATTTGATGCTTAATGTAAATTTTTTATGTAAATTTTGAATTTCTTGACATTTATATGTCCGATTTACAACGTTTAATACCTAACAATCTTTGGAACAGATCAACTGAGCATTGTTCAGCTGTAAAGGGTTTAAATTAACTGACACGTGGCACATGCTCTTCCCACAGCTTTGTACCATGACCATATGTTCATGGAGAGAATGAAAGAGAGGCCACAGTTACAACACAAAATACAACAAACGGGACTAAGTCCTGGGGGACAGAGTCCAGGTGGACAGAGTCCAGACAATATAGAGGCTTGAAGATAACTTTACATCTATTAAGATGTCACTATTACACCAGACTGTGCAGGTAAAGTTAGTACAGTTAGTACAGCTGTAGTGAGTGATGTTACTCTGGACTGGTCACACACCAACAGTCTACTCCACTCTCCCTTACACATATGCAGAAGCACTGTAATGGACATGCACGTGCATGCACACACACACACACACACACACACACACACACACACACAGCCCGATCAAGATCACACACACACACAAACACAGCACGATCAAGATCTCACACACACACACACACACACAGGCACAACACACACATAGTGACCATGAAGTTTAAGCCTGACACTGCAGTCAGTAGAGTTACACACTGAGTTTACAGTTAATAAACCCACATGACCAAACCAAAACAGAAAGGGGAGCAAAACCAGATATTCCTGATACTGGGGAAGGCAGTCATTCTACTCTGCAAACTTTCCTTACACACTAATGGTGGGCCTAGGACCTGCTAATTTGCCATGTGCCTGGTAGCTGAAAGGTAACATATAAATAGTGTAAATACAACAACAGAAGACCAAAAGCACAATGTGTTTGCAATTACCGTATCTTTAAACATACTTTACCACTAGAAATAAAACACACATACACAAACCCCAACCTGAGACTAGCTCTGCTTTTGGTTTAGCAGTTCCTAAGCAACAGATTGTTTTTATGTGATGAACAGTGGGTTGTGTTACACTGTCTACATTTAAGTGTATGTTGTGCAGACAAAGGGAAAGGGGTTCTGGTAAAATTACATAACATATAAACTCTTCAAAGAATGAGAACTGTTTTTCCCATTTAGTACCTTGCCTATTCTTCTGCAGCATATTCACGCATCACCTTTATCATTCACTATGGCAACGCTCACCAAGCGATAATTGTTGGGACATAATGCTCAGAACACGTCTAGGCAACACTGCAAATTACAAACCCCCAATCTTCTCATTGTCACACTAAAGACAGTCCACACTCACCTCCAGTATTAATGTACTATGTACATTGTTCACAGTGAGACAGAATACATCACACGACTCAAGCATAAACATAAAACAGTCGTGCTTTTAGAAAGCTGAACCGTATGCCTCAGATCCTGCCAATGAACAACTGAACCCTGTAGCTATATTTGGGATTAAAGAATGTTTACTCATCACCAAATACAGGTCTAAAAGATTTTCAGGGCACATTTAAACAGAAATAAACCACAGCTATGTTCAGTTTTTATCAATCTGCTGTTATATTCCTTAGTATTATTCTGCCTTCTTATCTTTATTTTCTTTATGGACTTTCGTAACTAAAAACAGTGAAAGGGAATTTCCCAGAATACTTTTCAGATGTTTCTGTTTTCACTGGATTTATCTGTTAGCCTGGTTCTTTAACAGAACAAGAGAACAAGTGTGTGTTTGTGTGTGTGTGTGTGTGTGTGTGTGAGAAAGAGATTAGTTTATCCATCCTTTTCAGACTTCCTGTCCACAATTGAGATACAAATTGGTGTCAGTATGGCCTTTTCAGGGTTTATATGTATCCATTTAAAGCAGTACTGTGACCCCACTGCCTTTTGACTTGTTCACAGAAGCAAAATGACAAATGTAAAAATGTGTAATGCATTTTATAAAATGAATCATGTAAAGGCTTGTTCTGCTATGTATAATAAAACCATGCAGTGAATTGAATAATTGACCATTAATTGTAATGTGACATGTTTTGGTACACATCAATTAATTTTTATAAATTTAAATGCATTACATGACAGTAAATTGATATAATTATCCAAAGTATATATTTTTATCTTTTGCATGTACCAGCAGGCTTTTGTGAGAAATAATTCTAAATATGGGTTTTATCTGTGCAGTGTTGGAATTTATGTTCTTAATTAAGAAACAACTGAATAATTGCAAAGACAATTCAGCTTGTGGGCAATAAAACAGCAGGTTCACATCCGTAAAAATGGAAATGGACAATAAACCACTCAAAGTCAATCATTATGATATAATTTTCCTACATGAGTCACAGTGATGCTGCCAAAAGCCACTTCATACAAAGATTAGCTTTTCTGTCAGCCCACCACATTTCACATGGTAATGGGAACATGCTACCAGGCACATGGTCCTTCTGTGTACTTGTACAGCTGTGCAAACACAGCTGCTGGTGATGTAGATGTTTGGGTTGTACAGCTTGGGGGACTCTAGTCACTGTTTACTGGCGGTACTTGACTGCTTGTGTTGAGAGGATTCAGGACAGAAAGAAGGGTCAAAGTTAAAACTGAATCAAGAAACATAAAAAGTTCGGTGGTCAGTGAATTTCCCCACAATAGATTTCTCTCTCTCTCTCTCTCTCACACACACACACAGAGAACAGACCACAACTGATCCCATTGTCCAGGTATGATAGTGAGTACCATCTTTATCTTCAATGTTACCACCCAAAACTCAAATTAAAAAAAAGGGCTTTGGGTGTTGAGGAGTGAAAAGACAAAACTCACCCAACACTGAGCAGTGTGTCCACCCCCCCATGCCCCTACCCCTTCTCGGAACAGTGGAGCGAGAATTCCAAAGCGCTTTGAGACCTCTCTCTTGTGCTGCTCGGCTTGAAATAGCAGGAATAGTCCACTTGTCGGGCGTTCCTCTGAGTGTCTGCCTTCTCCCTCTCTCTCTCTGTCTCTCTCTCTCTCTGTCTCTCTCTCTCTCTCACACACACACACACACACACACACAAACCTTTAAACTAGGGCACTCACATGTACACGGTGCAATATGTTCCGTGTCCGTCTACCCTGTCTTTCTTTTTTGCAGCCAGAGGGGCCTCCTCTGAATGACTTCATGTGAGCCTTCTGGTGGAAAATACAGCCCTCCCTGCAGATGCCCACCCCCATGATCCTTACTGAAAGGGGGAAAGCTTGCTCTGGCTTCAGGGTTCAAAGAGCCATATCACCAACTACTAGCTAAAAAGAATTTTTAGAACATATACTAAAAGTGATTGTGTCACACAGACACATACCCTACCCACAAATGGACACACAAAAATACTCTCATCCAAATCTAAAATCTTGAGCTGAAGCTGCGTGTTGAGCTGAGTGTCTCACTCAACCTCTCCATCCCTTCTCTCTCCTATTCCCCAATCTCGTTATCCAGTCTTGTTCTCACCTAGCCCTGCCCTGGTGCTCCCTAAGGAATGATAGGACCATCAGTGTGACTGACAGGCAGCAAGTGCTCTGAAACATGTGCTGTGGTTTGGGGGGTTTATACCACACAGAGAGATTGAAGTGTCAGAAATAGGACACAAAGTAAGATCAAGATAAGGGGGTATTAAAAAGGGGGAAAAGTGCTTGGAGGAGAAAAAATAAGAGGAAAACAAGACATATTTTGGAATAACAGTTGAAGCCAGAATCCCACGACAAATTATTTGAAATCTAACAATTGATTGCCACATTCTCAGACACACACAGGGACACTCTTTAAAAGGCTTCATAGCAATTGTATTAATTTATCTTAACATTAAGAACAGGAGGAAAGCTGGAGCACCAGCCAATTAAGGTCTGGAATGTGGGTTTGAACATTACACATACATCCTTTCTCTTCAAGAAATCACATCTTGGCAAACTGCTGAAGCATGACAGGCAATGAGTTTCACAGATATCTGAGGCCACAAAAGACAACAGCATGGGATATTTTGATCAAGATTGTTCTGTCTTTGAAAAAAAAAAACAAAAAACATGAGTATTTCTAGTAGTGCTGCGCGTTCCTGATGGCTCACAAAGTGATTTCAGTCTGTAACCTGTCACACTTCAGTGCACGCGCAATCCTTAGCAAATCATCTGTTACAAACAGTCTTTGTTGCACTGGACTGTTATCCAGATGTTCTTAAACAAGTGGCTGGAAGACGTATTTAAATCTGATGTCTGCCCTAAATTCAAACCACCTGCAATACAGCAGCTGCTCATTTTTTTAACTATTTCAGATTACAACGGACGTTTAATGTATGAATTCGGACAGCAAAAACAGCACAAAAGGATTCAAAAAAGATCAAAGCAATAACAAAGTTTTCCTCATGTAATGCCAAGGAGACCTGGTTCAGAAAACCTAAGCAGTTTGCTCAACTGCTCACTGAGTCAATTATAACAATGTAATACAGGTGTCTTATGGGTTTACCTGGAATCTGTTGAGTGGTCCTTCTGGCCTACAGGAGACGCTGTTTCTTCAGCTGGGCTGCAGATCTTTAGGTCAGTTTGGGGCAAAGCCAGAGACTGGACAGTGCTACAGGATTAGACACAAAGCACATGTCAGCCTCATTGCCAGACAAGCATACTTTTATACTCCTTCTGCTGGAGGATAGGCAGACACCTGGTTCTGCTGGGCCACACTCTAATCCACTTCAGTTTTACACTTTCATTCACATCCCTTAAAGTCATTTGCCTGTCAGTGTTTCCCAAATCATCACCTCCAGTTTCCCCACTTTTTGTAACTAGTGTTCAAAGTCAGGGTTCATGCTTATTTTATGCACTAAAAAATAGCTTAAGGCAGGACCTTGTTGACAGCTACATTTTTTTTTATGAACAGGACTTTTGTTGAAAGCAGCCAAACCACTTTAGGAATGATTATTTCATTATGAGGAAAAGATGTTTTCAATGGCTCATTGGATCATGTAGTTTTCACTTTCACTGGCATCTCTTTGTAAACTATACATTGAAAACCTACCCTGACAGCCTGTTATTTTGGAATGCACATAAGTGTGTACGAGAAGAAACATGTCTATGCGCGTCTCTATATATTGCCGGTGTGTGTGCATGAAGGAATGTGTGTCTGGTGTTTGTTTTTGTACAAATGTGTGACCCAGTGCATCACTAGCCTCTGTTATTCCCTGACTGTTTGGCTGCCCCACTGAGTGAATAGGCCCATTCTTGCTCGTGGAACATGAGCTGAGGACAGAAATGATATCACCCCTTAGTAAAACCAGCTGTACTATCAGTACTTTTCCCACCTCTATTACCATTCCCACCACCCCCAAACTCCATATTTCCATATATTAACACAATTCATTATTTGGCAGTACGATCATTTATTATTTAAAATTACCTGATGAGAGAAATTTAGTACATTAAACAGTATGTCTGTGTCAGTATTTTTCTTATTGAACATTTAAAATTCTTATAAAACACTGCAATCTTATCTTGTAAATGTAACTTTTTTCATCATCATGTAACCCACAAAGACTTGACACATCCGGAAAGGATGGCACTGGAAAATACATGGAAACGCGCACACAGACAGATGCGTGCACACGCAGAAGTTACCACAAACCCACATCAGCACTGTGATGATGTGGACCCTTGGTCAGGTTGGAACCTGCGATCCTGAATGTGTGCCGCACTGACATCTTAAATGCTATTCATTTATCATAAAGGCTAATACGTAACCTAAAAGCTGATTACCCGTTTACAATACATTCTTAAAATTGAATGTGTTTTGTCAATCTACTTAATAAGCGAGATGTCTGAAACTCTGACAGCTCTGTTGATAAATACGAAAAGATTATAATGAACCAAAAATTACATATTTTTAAAAAGTGGAATAAAGACTAGACATAAATTATTCAGGTCCTTCACAGAAATTACTTTGGAAAATTAATTTTTTTTTCTTATTTCAGGAGCCTGGCTTATAAATCCACACACATGCACACACGGTGTACACTACCTGACACCAGAGTCTTCCTCTGTGTGGAAGAGAGACTGTCCAGTTTGAGAGAAGGAGGTTGCTTTGCTCAGGGACTTTGTCAGCTGTCCCGTGTTCTCAGAGGTTACGTCAGCCAGAGGACTTCCATCTGAGCTTTTACTTCTAAAAAATGACTCTGTGCCTAAGGCTTTGTGTGACTCTTTATCGCTACACACTGACTCAGTCCCTAAGGCTGCGTCTGATCTGACATTTTCACATTTTTGTTGTACATCAGTGCCTCTGTGTGAGTCTTCGCTTCTGGAGAGCGGCTCTGCTTTTGGAAGTGATGCGTCTGGGTCGGAGTCAGCACTACTGCAGTGTTCAGAGAGAGAGTCTTGCAGGACTTGCTCAGGAAGCTGGGTGCTCTCTGTGACAGGCTCTGCCTGGGAGTCACTCACTCGCAGGGGACTCTGTGTTTCTGGTGACGTCTGAGGGTCTCCTAGGGGTGGAGCCCAAGACAACAACTCAGTGGCAGCTGTGTGAAGGTCTTGTTCTTCCTTTGCCTGTGTTTTTTCAAGAAGGCAGACCTCTGGTTCTTTTTCTCCACATCTGGCAAATTCAGGATCAGAGGAGAGAGCTATGTCCCCTCCAGGAGTGTGTCTGGTCTCATTTAGTACTTCACTACTGCCATAGCTAACTGCAGAAGAAGGTTCATCAGCTTTAACATGGTTTGGGAGCTCCTTCCCCTCTATTACACTAAATTTTTTCTCACTGAGAGATGAATGACTAACAACAGACATCTGTACTAGGATTTCTGTGTTTTGTTCAGGTTCCTGTGCAATAAAAGTATCTATTTCAGTCTTTTCTGGGCATCCTAAATCTTCAGAATCTAACCTTAAATCAGGTTTGGGGGACATACTGGGAGTGGTATAGACCACTTTGTCTTGTCCTTCTTCAGTCGTAGTACACAATGGTTCATCATTTTCCTCTGCTGCTTTGACCTGAACTTTGACTGTGTGGGGAATGTCAATCTCTGTGGAGCTTTGGCTGCAACTACACAAGCTGGTGCCCTCGAATGGTGGTGAAGTTACAGTCTGCCATCCCATTATGTTACTTTGCTGCTTCATGTCCTCAGTTTTGCCACTGACATCTATAAATAAAGGACTACCATTTTCATTCACAGCAGGAAGTTGGCATTCCAGGATCTGAGGGCAGAGTGAGTCATTGACGGAGAATTCACTCAAGGTGGGCAGGCCATAGGTCCCCTGCAGTAAGTGAATGGTTGCAGGTGTGGCTGTGTGCTTAAGTTCCACATCTGTTTGGGTTTTCAAACATTCCTGAGGTTCGCAGTGAATGCTAGGGCTTGCGATGACTTGCCGATGCTCTTGCATTAAATTATCCGAATTGGCTGGTGGAGCAGCAGAATGCAAGGGGTGCACCACAGAATCTTGGCAACTTGGACTCTCTGATGTTTGATCCAAGATGGAAGTTTCCTGAGAAGAAGGCCACACTGGAGGTTGGTCCTCATGGATTGTCATGGTGTCATGGTTAGGATCTTGAACATGATTTTGCAGAGCTGTTAGAGGTTCAGAAGCAACAGAAACAAGCTTAATCTCAGAATCATTTTTTTCCTTGCATGTTCCTGGTTCTGTTTCTGGAACATTAGCTTTGGCCTCTCCCATTAGTGTGTTTTCCATTTTTGGAACTACTTCATCTGAGCCTAAAATGTTGTGGATTGTCAATGATGACATGCTTTTGACTGCTTCATCTACTGCTTCTGTGATGCTGGAAGGTTTTAGGGAGACCTCATTGGTTGGGTCAGTTTTGAAATTCAGTTCATTGCTGTTCCCAGTTTTGTCAGGGTGCAGGTCAGGTACTGTGACATGTGCTGGGATGTAGCCTTGCGGAGGTATGACGTCTTGCTGTGGAATCCTCTCGTTTACCCCAGGAATCCCCTGTGGCATCTCTTCATTTACCAGTTGAACCCCCTCATTTACTCTGCCCCTGTCAGCATGATTCTGTGCTATTGAATTCTCCAGCTGGTTCTCACCTTCCTGTGAACTTGTTATGTCCTGGCATGCCCTCAGCTGCTGGTTAATCAAGACAATGTCAATGTTCTGCACATCCTTGGCAGCACTCTCTTCTCTGCCCTCTGTGCTACAGTACAACCCCAGCTGTGCTTGGTTTGGGGTTTTTTGGACATATTCCAGACCTGGTTGACTCACAGCTGTACTTCTCTCCTGTGTGTGATCGCTGACGTGGCTTGGAGAAAAATCCTCTTCTGTCACTAGGGGAGATTGGTTCTGATCGGATAGCAGATGCAAGTCTGCCCTTAATCTTTCATTCCGATTTGCTGGGTTTTCAAACTTTTGCATTCCAGCCAAAACTAATCCACTGTCTTTGTAGCTCCCTTCTGTGTTTATTACTCCTTGTTTTTTCTCCCCACACGTTTCCTCTTGTTGTTTCTGCTTTTCCATGTGTTTTAGTTTTTGCTCTGTTTCCACGACATGTGGTACCTCATCTGTTTCTGCAGTGATGTCTTGCATGCTGCTGCTGCATGCGTGTGCACTGAGGGCTTTGTGGGCACACATTTCAGATGGAAAGTCAGAGTCAAGCATGGTAGGTTTAACACTGGGTTCAGGCTGAGTGTTGACAAGTTCTGAACCAAAATCAGAAGCAGGATTAAATAGTTGACTAAGCGGCTTGCTGTCTGAGAGGAGTTCCAGCTTGCAGGATTCTCTTGATAAGAACTGCTCATCTTTGAAGGATTCAGACTTAGGACAGACCAGTTCAGTCACCTTTTCTAACTTCTTTGCACTATCCAGTGCATTCTCAAGATCAACACTGGGAAGTTCTGTTGGTGTGACAGGTACAGAGTTAAGTTGTTCATTGATTACATCAGAACTATGCTTGAGCAATGCAGCATCAGAGGACAGCCCAGGAGATTGTTTACAGACCTCATCAGAGCCAACAAGAGGAGGCAAAGTGTGTGCATGTAGTGCAACGTCGACATATTCATTAGTTACATAAGGTTTATTTTCAGAAGGTTCAGAGCTGGCAGGTTCAGAGGAGACTGTGGATGTAGTGCCTGCACTTGTTTCCCTGTTCTTAAAAAGATCATGCTGCCCAATGAATTCCTGCCCCAAGCCCTCTGCAACATAGATAGGTTTGAATGCTGAATTGTTTTCATTGACCAAAGTGCTCAGATGTTCTTTTTTTTCTTCTCCTTGCACTTGATTGTTCTCTTTCTCTAGTACTTGAGGTTCCTGAAGAGAAGAAACATCACAATCATGCACTTTTGTGACGCACACTTCCTTAATGTCATCTTCTTCTTGATTTCCTTTTAGGGTACTGTTCTTCCAGTCCTTTTCCATCTTGGCTGAGTAAGTACTACTAAGTTTAGGAGCAGACAGTGTGAGCTCACTTCCATCCTGTTCCCTTTCCTTTATATCTGTGTTGAGATGGCCTGTTCCACACTTTGTGTCCATACTTGTATTAATGCCCATCTCTGTTGGTGGAGCTTGCTTAGTAAGCGAGACTATACCCTCATCTTCATATCTGTCAGTGGTGGATATGTCATGCTGTGAGTAAGTGACAGGAGCACTGATGTCAGTCCTTTGAGGGGTCAAAGTCTCCTGGGAGAAGATAGCCACAATTTCACTTTCCCCTTTTTCAGCATTTGATAAATGACTCTCAGCTTCTTGTGTCTTTTGCAGCTGCACAGTTTCACCATGTCGTACTTCGGTTGGTTCACATTCACTTACGCTTTCTTCCTGGTGCAGGAGTAAGAGCCCACAAGGGCTAGACCCTGTTGAAGAATGAGCTTCACTCATTGCGCTAACAGAGCTTGTATTTTCTACTTTTTTCTGTTTTGGGAGAAGAGTTTCAGCCTCAGTGTGGTGCATTGCATCTATGATGTTAGTAGAATCAGCACTGAGCTTCTGGCATGTGAATGATATGTTGTGAAGCAGACACAGATTGTGTTCCCTTGAAGACTGTTCCAGATGGCTATTTATGGAATCGTGTTGTGTAGATTTTTCTGGTGATACATGACTTGCATCACAAGGGGAGGGATCAAGTTTACAGATTTCTGTAGATACTATGAAAGGGAAATTCCCATAATCCGGAGGAGAAACAGGTAACCCCAGTGACAGAAAAGTGCTCATGTCCCCTTCCCCCTTTGTGGCTCCTAATCCTCTTGAATCCCCCAAGAGTATTTTAGACTGCTCCTCTGTGGCAGCTGACAAAGACGTGTCTTTCAAATCCTCTCCACCTGTCTTTGTTCTCTCCTCAGCTCCTCCAGTTTCCTTAACCTTTACCCTTTCACACGCTTTGCTCTCTATGTCAATTTGGTCAGCCTCCTCACACTCTGTTGTTAGCTGAGGATCAAAGATATCACCCTTTGTTTCTTCCTTCTCAGATTTTAAAGCCACAGAGTCTGTTTTGTTTTGGGAATCCATTGTTTTTTCTGCATCAGACATCAGCTTGAGTTGTCCTTCCTCTACGTGCTGTACGGTTGACTCTCTCGCAGTTTCACTTCCTGTCATATTCAGTTCCACTGTCACTGCTTCCACCTGACTGGTTTGCTCCTTTAATTCCTTGTGTTCAGACTCCCTGACAGTAGCCGGTAAATCCACCATTTTAGGCAGAAATGTTAGTGGTTCTGCCAGTTCAGTGTCTGCGTTTTTCTGAACAAGTTCCCTCACTTCAAACTCACTGGCAACAGTTACGTTCTTCACCTCAGGCTTGCCAACAATATCTGGTAAGTGTTCTGCTGCCTGTGACACCATTAGTGGTTTTAAAACCACTGCATCTGTGTTGTTGTTCACTTTAAGATCAGTGGCAGCTGGTGGATCTGCTACTGTACATGACAATGGTGGTATCTCTGGCTTTCGGAGGCAGAGGAACTCCTGGAATGTGAAGCTGCTCTCCACCACTGGGTGGCGCAGACTTTCTTGCACAGTCAGCGGAGGGAGCGACGCACAGCTGCTTGAAGCCATTGGCACAGTGCTGTTCGTGCTCTCTGATGGCCTCTGTGACTCTTCCACTTTTCTTGCTCTCTGTGGTCCTATATTGTCCTTCATGGCACTGGAGTTTGCCTCACACGGGTTGACTGATGGCTCTCCGCAGGTGGCTCGTGGGCTCAGTACCGTGCCTTGGCTAGTCTCACCTTGTGACAGAAGATTCTTGATGTAGTGGGCTCCTGCAGGTGGGTCTGTTTCTCCGTTGTTTTTTATACCATCAGGCTCTGAGCTATAGGTCTGCTGAACCTCTTGACTCTGTATATTTGTTGTCAACTCCAGTGGCAGGGTAGGGGCGGTGGCTATCGAGTTTGGGTCCAGGAGGACCTTTTCCACATCTATACAGTCCTTCCTTGTTTGCACCCCCCCAGCTTTGTCCTTAATGACGGCTGCTTTGGTAGGTTGCAGAGTAGCCTGCAGAGTAGTTGTCAGGGATTTCTGTTGCTCCTTGCTTGTTTCAGGATGCACAGACTCGGCTCTCTGTGTTTCCTCCACAGGATCAGCGGTGTAATATCCAGCACTTTTTTTGGGCTGAGGTTGTAAGAGCACGAGAGAATCACTCTTGCTGAGTTTTTTCAAAGGCTGAAGCTGCAAATCCCTCTTAGCAGAATCACTCTTGTCCGAGAAGATGAGCTCATGTCTGCGTTGCAATGCCGGCAGTGTTTCGCTGACGTCAGGGGGTGGTCTTGCACTCTGACGTCCTCCAGTGAGCTGTTCCGACAGCCCCTCTCTCAATGCCACTGTCCCCGTCACAAGCGTCCTGCTGAATTCAGTGTGCTCTCCTCCCCTCTCGCTCTCCTCTCTCCCTGTTCTCTCTCTCCCTGCTGTTTCCACTCCCCCATCGCTCACTTCCTGGCAGTACCATTGCAGAGGTCCAGGCAGAGAAACGTCAGCCTGCTCCTCCAGACAGAGCGAGTCCCTCTCCCTCCCCCTTGTCCCCTCCCCAGTCGGTGATTGAGCGTCACTCCCCAGGGAGCTGTTCAGTGGCCCACCCCCTCCCTCCCCCTTCTTCCTCTCAGCTGAGCTGTGTGGCATTTCAGCACAACTGTCCGATGATGGTTCCCTATCAGATTCGCTGGCCCTCTCAGTGAAAACAGGTGAGTACTTAAGCTCTTTAGAGATTAACGAGGAGTTTAGGTGCACGGATGCAGTGATTTCAGATGCTTCTACTGCTTCTGCGCACTGAGGTGCAATTAATTTATCTGCCCCTGCTGGTGTTGTTGTATTAGCTACTGTGTCTTTTCTCACAGATAAATTGTATCTCTCGTCTCCCTCGCCTTCTATTATTTCAGGAACTGTGGGTGTTGTCAGTGGCAACATAGCAGCAGTTGCTAAAACCTTTTCAAGGACATCGTGAAGCCCTGCATCTTCGAAGGTTTGAGGAGGTGAGATATTCTGGTCTGCAACAGTGCTCATGGCTTCTGCCGCTGCACAGCACAGGTCTGGGTTAGCCTCGGATGGACTCACATTGACCAGCACGCCATCAGCAGATGTCGCTGCTGCATTTTTGCCATTTTTAACACCCCCTGGGGCAGGCTGACCATAGTGTGGGGTTCCAGGTCCAGATATCAGATTAGGAGTGCCATCTGTTCCACTGTGAGGGGACAGCTGCTCGGGTCTCTGGGGAGGGCACAGAGCAGAGGCAGGTGAACTCACTAATGTAGTAAAATTATCGTGCCTAACCTTGGGGCCTGGAGGTGCAGGACAGATGTTTAAATCTTCCTGGTGGCTCAGCTGTTCCTGGTAACTTGAGCAGTGTTGGGGTGTATCTGCCTTTAGCACTCCCTCCACATTTGTGAGTGTTCTTAAAACTTCCAGGGCTGTTATTTCTGTCCCTCTTGCTTTTTGTGTACTTAGTGTGTCTGTGTGTAGCTCTGCTGGAATATCAGTGTAACTTTCTGCACTTAACTCTGTGTGTTGCTCTAACTGTGTACTTAGTGTGTCTGTGTGTAGCTCTGCTGGAAT
>JABJVR010047439.1:0-13276 GCA_025773905.1 Chitala chitala | reverse complement strand
GTGTAACTTTCTGCACTTAACTCTGTGTGTTGCTCTAACTGTGTACTTAGTGTGTCTGTGTGTAGCTCTGCTGGAATATCTGTGTAACTTTCTGCACTTAACTCTGTGTGTTGCTCTAACTGTGTACTTAGTGTGTCTGTGTGTAGCTCTGCTGGAATATCTGTGTAACTTTCTGCACTTAACTCTGTGTGTTGCTCTAACTGTGTACTTAGCGTGTCTGTGTGTAGCTCTGCTGGAATATCAGTGCAACTTTCTGCACTTAACTCTGTGTGTTGATCTGACTGTGTACTTTGTTCTGGACAAGAAGGGTGTGTACTTGTTGCTAAGTCTGTTTCTGTGCCCCCGAGTGTCTTTAAACCTATTTCTTTTTCATAGTCAGTGCCTATAACCGTGTCTGTCAGTTTCTTTTCTTCAGACTGCATTTTCAGCTCTACATCTCTGTCACTCTCATTATTCATACTTGTTTCTGCATGAGTGTCTTTCTTTGTCACAGTGTTTATAATATCTGTTCTTGTCCCCATCTCTGCATCATTCTGTGATTCAACATCTTTGCATTTTCCTGTAGATGCTGTATTTGCTTGTTGCTGTTGAAGCACATTCTCCATCATCTGTGCTGGCTTTTCTATTTCAGAGTCTGTCTTCATCGCTGTTTCACTTGCTCTCTGTTTCATGGCGTTGTCACCATTCGGTGTCACTTTGAGTCCATTGAATTTGTCTTCTGTTTTTGTGATGGCTGTCACACCCATCTCCAGTTCTATCACAGTGTCTATATAATTTTGTGAACCTATGTTCATTACCATTGCTTCACTTGCCTTTATTGCTGTATGAACATCTTGTTTTTCTTCTTTAACGATGTCTGTTTGCGTGTCTCTTTTCTCAGTCAAGTGGTCTTCACTCTTTTCAAGTCTGTCAGTTTCCTTCTTCTTAGGAGAGCTTGTTAGCATATCTTTGAAATGAAAGTTGTTTTCCGTGCTTTCTGAGACAGTCTGTGTTCCGGCCAGCAGGTCTGCTTCTGCTCCAGATATGGACTTAGCTTCTTCTGTCTCCTTGTCATCCTCGTTTGCTATGGGCCTTTGGATATCAAAGACAGCATCTAACGCAACGTGTCTTGCATCCTTACTTGTTGTCTTGGATAAACCTGCAGTTTCCTTTTCCTGACTGCACCCCTCTGCCTGTGCATGTGGTTGTGTGCCCTCTGTCTCTGTGAGAGACTCTGCTTCTACGTGCCCAGTTGGCAACCCACAATACACAGCTTCTGGTGTGCTGTTGTCTGCGTTCTTTTCCACCTCGCTCCTCTCAGGTGTTTCCCCCAGTATGTAATCTCTGAAACTGAATGTCTCCACGTCCCCCTGGCCACATGGTTTCATGCCACATATCTGCACATCAGTCTTCTGCAGAGGTGTAAGTGTGGGTGTGTGCGCTGAGGCCACAGGCTCCATTTTAATGGCAGCTTCTCCAGCATCTGAGGTGTTCGGCAATGGCATGGCCAGACTCCTGTCCCTCTTATCAACTGCTGTAGGATCACAGGGTGGGTAAGGCTCAAAAAGACGGGATATTTGCCGTTCAAAGTCTGGGAAGACCTCTGAAGGTGTCCTGTCCTGCTCCGTGGAGGACGTGGTAATATTTGGGATGTCTGGAGGGTGACTGCAGGAGGACACGTGAGGTAGCAGCACACCAGTAAGGCTGGCATTGCCATTGAGCTCGATGACCTCTGGGCTGCCAACATTGAAGAACAGTGGTTAAAATCTCCACTGTGCATTCAAAAAGTTGCTTGGCAGAGCACCCTCAAGCGTGCGTGCAGCAGAACACTGTGGGCAACCCATGCAAACACACACTGCCCTGTGTGTAATCTGTCAACACACAGACACACCCTCACATTCAGTTCACGCACGTGCAGGGAGAAACGCATACTCTCAAGAATTTTTATTCTTAGTGTTATTTCCACATATAGCACAGGTGGTCACAGGCTGCCCTTGTGCTCCCAGATAATGTATCTGTTTTTCAGTGTACTTGTACACAGTGGAAAACATGGCACCATTACTAAGAAAATCACTTATTCCTCTCCCTGATACTGTAATCCTGGAGTTTCTGTAAAGACTGAGACAGAGATGCTAGGCATAGGTTACTCAGAAATATTTTTACTTCTTTCTTATTCTATGTCACGCAACAACACAATCATTTTTTGAGATATATACAGAGGTATAGAAAGATGTTAACAAAACAGTAGATACATTCTTTTTTTTTAAGCGAGTTTAATCTGTCTCCTCTGTCAGGTCTATTCATTAATTTAGCATTGTTCAAAGGCACTGGCTTTCGTTCAGGATATTATACAACTTCTTACTTTTACATAATGCATTTTCACCTCTTTTCCATTTTTGAACTATTAATAGTTTTAACTGTAAGTGTAGGCGACCCAAAAGCTATTAGATGGAATTCTATGATTGGCATGATAAGACTGACAGCAAACTCTGGCTTTCTGTGGCTGCCACACCCTAGTAATCTATTCCACACCAGCAAAATTATTTTTACGTAAAGAGGGTGTGAATAAGGCTCTGTGTATGTGTGTGTGTGTTTCAGCACCAGCCAGATCCTCACATGCTAAGCATTCAAAGCCTTCTAGAATCTAGTATCAGGTTTCCAAATACATTACCCGATCTATTTCAGCATTTCTGTTTGTTTCTTTGTGCTCCGATATACAGTGTCCTGGTTTTTATGTGGCATATTTTAAGAGGGAGCCCTGCACTGGCTACAAAATATCACTTCATAAACAGCACATAGGATTTTGCTCATGTGACCATGGAACACAAACGCCTCATTCATTGAGGGCACCTACTATATGCTGTACATCAGACATCTCTTTATTTTACCTCATTAATCTTGTTTCACAAATTATAATGGTGTCAGACATGCAGCCATGCATGTTTCTGAGAGTAGCTGTATCTATTCTGCATTGCAAAGTACATTCCTCCATTACCAAAGCCTGAGTCTGGGATTGCTAGCATAAAGCATTTGGTTGTAAATATGCAAAGCACTGAAGAGATTTATTTGATGACAAATGATGTATTTGTTCATACAGTTTCTAGTGCACAATGGTCAAAAACCTGTCTTTACTCCATTGATTCCATTTGTGCATAGAAATTTTATAATCTTGTGCTTACAAAGCAAATTAAATTGAATGTCTCAGGTTTTTTTTTCTGTTCTGTTCTCAGAAAGGGAACATGCAGATGCAAACACAATTAATTAAATTCAAACCTACATTCAAATCATAGATCAAGGGTAATTCATGATGTGTAGGGCTATGATAACCAGACAGGCTCATACTTAGTGTGAGCATACAGCATAGTTGTGAGAGACGACATCAGCTTGTGCCACACGTAGCTTGCCAGGACCACATTCTCTAATTTTTGGACAGACACCATCTTGGAAGAGAAGTCAAACACCCTGAACACATGCCACACAGCAAAAGCTGTTTTACTGGACATCAGAAGGCAAACCCCACACAGAGGCAATACACCATCACATGCCACACAGCAAAGGGGATTTAACTGTATATGAGAACATAAACGCCATACTAAAAAGGAGGGGGGGGGCAAATTATAGATTATAGCCCGTCAGGTCCAGACCCATACTAGCCACCACAGGTCACTACACACTGGAAAACATAGCAGGGCCAAATTGCATATGAACTAAACATGTCAGGCATAGCAGAAACCTTGAGCAGAAACCAGCAGGTAGGCTCAAAAACTAAAAATGTGCCTGCATGAAGTCTGTGTGCACTTATCCCATAATGCAACACTGATGTAACATACTGATAGCAATAGAATAATTTAGACACTGCTGACACTGTTTTGACATTTGTTGTCTCCGAACCTGTTTGCGCTCACTTTGCCTTCTGTTCTCAACCCCGTTAGCTATTCGAACGACCTGTGACTGAGACATTATTTTGATTTTATGTAAGTTTCTGTACATGGGTTTTCAATGCCTCAGTTAAAAACATTTTATTTTTATTCATGAGTGATGTTTCCAGGTTTAAACGAGTTCACACACCCACAGGTATGAATTGCAGGCAACGCCCACAGATTGACAAAGATGGAACAAAGTGCAGTTCCATGGGGATGAGAGTTAAATGTCATTCTTCCCCTTTTGCTTTTTTATTTCACAGGACAAATGACCTATTTTTATAGCAGCATTTGCAAACAGTCCAGCAGTGGCAGACGATGTGTTGGATCAGGTAATAATACATATATATCATGTTTGCTTTCACAGAACACTGTTTTTTATAACCTTCTTTCCATGTTCCTCATAATTTCATTAAAAATTAATTAATAACATGAGCATCCTGGGCCACTGGCGGTTGTAGTTGTGTGGCTGCTGGGAAAGTACATGACAGCAGTCATTGTGTGTGACTGCTGGATTCGGTAAAAAACTCTACAATCTCGTTCTCCTTCTCTAACCCCAAGCCTTCTGTTTCTCCTTACAAACAGAGGGCTTCAGAAGAGGCTTCATGAATGAACCTCATTCTTTCTCTGTGAAGTGGCATGAGATTCTCCTCACTTGTCTTTAGACGCACACCAGCGCATACTAGTTGTCTTTATGTCTTTCTATTTTCAGCAAAATAAAAGTTTTTCACCATATATAGTGAAATAATCGTTTTGTTCCCAGCTGCTGTATGCTTATTGCTTTAGGGATGTTTAGCCTATTACTGTAAAAACAAGGTATAGTCCATATTTTTCTGTCCATTGGCTCAAGGTTTTAATGTGCGGTTTATGTTTGCGAGGCAGATCAATGTCCAGTTGTGCTTATGTGGTGGATGTGCTGACAGCAGCCCTTATACATTAGCATACATAGATCTAGCCTGACATGTCCTGCAATGGCTCGTAAATGTGCCTCCAGTGAAGCCCATGGGCTTTTGATGGGTTCTTACCAGTAAACGCTCACAAAGAGCCTGTATTTGCATTATTTGAGAATGACCAATCTTACATACCATGCACAGATTTCAAACGTGTATTAACTTGTCATGCTGGTTGGGTGTATTTTGTTTGCTTTCAGCTGAAAGCTGTCATGATTATCATGGGTGTAAACCTGATCAGATGGAAGCACCAGTACAGGCTTGTGCATGCCTGCATATGTGTGTGTGTGTTTGTGTGTGTGTGTGTGTGTGTGTGTGAGAGTCTGTGTGTGTGTGTGTGCACGCACTTAAAGGTGCACCCACCTGAGTGAAGTGCCCCAGATGTTAAGCTCGCTGCTCAGGTCAGTGCTGGGTAGCAGGTCATGGGGGAACAGCAGCTCATCCCTCTCCTCTTCATCACTGTGCTGTACAGTGACCGTTGTGGGCCCGTCTCCCGGTCCCGGCTGTATGCCGGGTTGTCCGGTGTTGACAGACCCACTTTCTGTCTCACTCTCCCTCTTTTCTTCTGTGTCACTGGAAGGCTCAGTATGAGCTGCACCCTGAGAGACAAAGTGAACCCACAGTTACTCTGCAAGTACACCCTGGGGGGGTGATGATGATGGTGATGATGAGCAACACAGCGGCCCCACAGTTACTCTGCAAGCAATGATGTGAAGCACAGACCACTTTCTTAAGCAGAATGTATCAGTCATGTTAGCTTTCTGACAGCTGTCAGATTTAAAGGAGGGCACAAGTTTGCTCACAGCTGGACAATATTTTATAATTCACCCAACTGGTCATTTACTGAACATCAACCTGACAACAGGCATGAACACCTGTCATTATTCACATGACAACATTCACAACTGATTCCTTTAAAGTTTATGCATTTCCAGCTGGGCTCATTAAAATAACTAGGTTGATAAAACAGACATACAGCAATACAGAAAATATAAAAAGTCTGATAATAGTAGGTACTTTTTCATTTTACAAAATCACCAAACTTTAGCGTCCTAAACCATATGGATAGCCCGACCCTGGAGGTTAACCCCACTTTTAGGATGACGTGTATCACTATATCACTGGGTCAATAATATGTCCATTACAGAGAAGTGTAGGATCATGGGAAATGTGGATGAGACCAGCTGCCTCCCTTCCAACAGGAGTCTCTGATGTCTCTCACACTGCAGTATTTCTAGTGTATAATGGTCAGCAGAAGTTCAACAAAAACTAACAAGTGCTGAGATTTGTTTATCTGAAATGTAAACTGAATATATCAGCTTCTTTGCTGTTTTCACAAAACCACAATTGATTTATTGACTGAATGCTGAGCTATCTTAAAAAAAATACTGCAGCCATTGAAAAGCTCCAAATATTTGAGAATTGTGTTATAATCCAGGTGAGTTTTGTTCCAGGTGATCGCAAAGAGTTTCCTGAGATATGAACCTATAGCATTTAGCTCAGCTCTTTAGCCATTATAACATCTGGCACCACTAAGTCTTGAAAGAGAGTAGGGAAAATATGGCATTATTTATTTTCTAACTGTTTATCAGTGTCAGAGCTGTGGAAGGCCAGTGGTACACTTTGGATTGGGGCCAATTTAAAACAATTTAAAGCAAAGCTGTCTATTGTGCGCGCGCACACACACACACACACACGTATGCATGTATAAACACACACGCATACACATACCTTGTTACATACCTATTTAGTGTTCATATGAAAGTTCTTTGTGTGCTTGGACAGAGTGGAAACTGACGCTCCCACAGGGAACCCATACAGGCACTTGAGAACATACACCCTGCACACCAACAGTGTCAAGGGCCAGACTCAAACCCATAGCTCCGGAGATGCGTCACGTATGTGCCATGTGTGAATAATATGATAGCACTACCTGTAGAGCCTCCACACCGCTCACAACAAAGCTGTCCAGCAACACAGAAAAAAATCTGTATTGTTTACTATGCTTATCAATGGTAAGGAAACACCAAATAAAACACCAATCAAACTTTTAATTTATCTTAAGAAATCAAATGTGCATAATACCATGGATTATTAGTGTTAACTTGCCAAGTCATGGACTGGTAAATTGTTACATTGACAGTCATAGTAAGCATTATAACCAAATCCTTTTAGCACTGTTGATAGACAGGTGTTTCAGTCCAGCACAGATAACTTGATCAAAAACTCGATAGACATATGGAGGGACTGTATAACTGTAGAAAGTAATCTGCTAAATGTGTGAACTGCTGTGGTACCGTTACTGATCACCTAACACACATCACACAAACTGTCAGAAGTCCAAAGCTGCGAAAAGCAGGGAATTTCTCAGAGGTTACCACATCCATCAGGACGAAATGGGTCCAGTCCCACATACACGCGTACAGGCATGCGCACACGCGCACACACATGCATGCACACACGCGCACACACATGCATGCACACATACTCCAGAGAGTGCACACAATACAACCAACACACACATGTTTGTACTCAAAGTTTATAAAGCTGAGTCAGGGGGATTAAGGTTAAGGTATCATTTCCCAAAAATAAACAACAGAAACAGTGTCTTCAGCTGTACAGAACAAAGTCGGACTTTTCACCTAACATTTCTGCTACAGAGTAAGAGGCTGCCTTACATGTAAGAGCCAGACTTAAACCCGCATGGCATATCCTGACATTCCAATACCCTTACGCTCTCAAAATGACACAAAGCTACGTTTTCTTTTTTTTTGGTATCCTTTAACATCGTTAAACGTGTGGCAAGTCCAAAAGATCCTAAATGCTGGAAAATATTTAGATTTATCACTGATTATATGTTTATGTTTACTGTTTCTACAGGCAGATGTGTTCCTGTAGTACTGTATACAAACACAACAGAGTAAAGCAGTAATTTGTATGACACCAATGACATATAATCTTCATTTTGTCTTTACTTTTCTCCCGTTCCTGTGTGTTTCTTCCTTTTTCTCGGCCCATCCCTGGCCAAAACTTTGTCGCTCTTGTTTTCACCACAAACCTTGTGTAGCACAACACAGACCTGTAACATAAACATGTCCTTCCCTGCAAAACAAACCGTCAATCTCACACCATGCATTCTCCTCCCACAAAACACTCAAACACAGATCTTAAACCCTGTACATGAGTTTGCTATCTTAAATATTTTTTTGCCCTTCTAGATATTTCATTATACTATAATACTTGACACAGTTTGTAATTATATATGTAACTTGCCATGTGTGAAAACCAAGCATTGTACAGAATGCCTAGGAAATCTATATAATGTGTGACAGTTTTAGGCAAAGCATATAATATTTGTGTTATTTTAATACGCTATAAACTGTCCCTAGGCATTATACAGAATGACATGATCTATTTAGGCAAAGTATGAAAGAAGAGTCATGAAAAGGCCTTTATTGAAAAGACATATATGAAGTGGTATGGAGGAGTATTTTATATTTTGCCTGTCTGCCTTTTGGCATTGTATAGAATGCCAAAGAAATGTGTGAAATATTAAGTATTTCATACTTTTACACACTGTTTTCGGTATTGTATAGATTTCCTAGGCATTTTATACAATACCTAACTTCACACATTGCTGATAACATATACAAAGCTTGGAAATGGAAAAAGTGCCACACACACTACAAAATACGTTTAATTTGATTCCATAAGTCTTCACATATATGTATATATGTGCAAAGTATATGTTACTTTGAAGTCCACACAGGCTTAAAAACAGGAAGTGATATCAGGGAATCCCCCTGGCAAAACAATCAGCTACCCCAGAAACAAGCAGCCAATTGTCACCAACCCAGTCATTTAACAGAACAAATGTGCACATGGGCTTGACTTTCCACATGAACGTTTATATCAATAAATGCTTGTTCCTATAAGCACAGAGTTGAAGAAGACAAATGATATCAGAGCACAACCACTGGAGAACTTATAGCTACAAGAGTTAAGGCTCAGTTGTTAATGGAGGTTAAGTGTTGACACACGACACAGAGGCACAGAGCTGCATTTTAATGACCGAGATTCTGCAGCTTCAGTAGTACACTCTACACGTCACGCAAGTAGCCTACACACGCTTATACATGCCATGTCTCCTTGCTGCTCTCCTTGTTCTCACCCTTACCAAGACTGGTTAGCACCTGAAGAACTCGCAGATGTGATGGACGGGACTGGCGTGATGGTTGCATTGTGTTCCCCTCTCACACTCGGGCAGCGACCCAGCACACCGCGGCACAGCCGGCCGGCACAAACACGTCCTGGCGTGTGCAGCTACAGCTCTTGCAGCTCCTGACTCAGCTTCCTCCGCCATCAACCCCCCCCCCTTTAAATTTCCATCCTGTTCCTTAGCATGCGAGAAGTACAGAACAGCGGGCAGGTGGAACCCTTACCTTAGGGACACGGTTCAGTTCAGCGCTTTAGAGAAGGTGGGTGATGAGAAGAAATCCAGTGAGCCACAGTCCAGTAAGTAACAATCCAGTCACCAGAAGGCAAGCCAGCTATTTAACTTAAGACCTCTACTAAAAACCTCTAAAGGGTTTGTTTGTGTAACACTCCAGCTATGCAGTAACAATCCCTGGATTCTCTACAGCAATGTAGTGGCTACGACTTACTGTAACTGGGACCAAAGTACTGAAGTTGAGAATTTCCCTCCCCTCTTGCAGAACTCTTTCCACTCTCTTGACGGACTGTCTGTCCGTCTCTCTCTCTCTCTCTCTCTCTCTCTCTCTCTCTCTCTCTCTCTCTCTCTCTCTGGGTCTCTATCTCTCGCGCTATCTCTCTCTCTCTCTCTCTCTGATTCTCTTGCTCTCTCAGTCCCTCCCTCTCTGTGCCATTCTGTCACTTCCTGCTCTGGGAATGAGAGCTGCATAGTCTGTGTGCCTCTGCAGGTGAATGCTGGGAATTGGGTCAAAGGTCACCTTCACAAGACCACAGAGGGAATCAGGTTACACAGTAGAAGGGTTTGGCTGCAGCTACTGACCTAGAAACACACCCACGCACACACACACACACACACACACACACACACACACACACACACACACACACACACACACACAAAAGCTCACATGCTCTCTGCTGTAAATCCCTAATGCCAAAACCCTCATTCGCTCTGCCTGACCCACAGCACTCTAAAACCTCACTCCCTAATGAACGATCTGGTCCCTCCCCTCTGCTGCATTAATCTGTTTGGAAATATTAATGTTGACATTTGCACCCCTGTTATTACACGCCGTAGTGAGAGAGTTGGCAGCAAATGAAACAGGTATTCCCAACTCTCTGTTCTACTTTGTGTAAATGAAGTTTTCATTTGCCAAATTACATCAGGTTCATCGTGCTCGTTGGGTAGCAAATGAACACCCAGATGTTAAAAAGCACAAGCATCATCATTGACGCAAGCTCTTAAAGAAGCAGAAAGTGGCACAGAGTGTGGCAGCTTTGGCCATTTGGCCATGGAAGTGTCGAAGACTTACTTTCATATCTGTCTCTGTAAGGTCACACACAGAGAACATGCTGGATTGACAAGCCAAGAATCAGTGCTTGCTGTATTACATATGTCTGGGGGAGCAATAATACTGTGTTGCCAGCTGCGCCCCCTTGTGGCTGAAAAGCCAAAAAAAAAGAGACTAAAATGCAAAGAATAAACATGCATTCACAGGCTGGGATTCAGCTGAGGTGAGTACAGGGAAAAACATCTGACTATCCACCACAAGCACACAAATATAAAAGGAAAATGAACAGCTTTTAAACTGGAAGGCTCAGCAGTATATATTAAAGCAATCTGATGACAGTTAGATTCGACTGTAAGTAACCTCAAACCGAATCTTTGCAACACAACCATGCAGCATAAAAGCCTTTCCCTCTGCAAAAAAACAAAAGGTTCCCTTACCAGTGCTTGTGCAGAGCTGTTCTCATTTCCCATCATGCACTGGTTCACTGGGGGTTGTCTGTACACACAACAGTCCCCTCACACAGCTGCAAGAGACCAGCATAGTACCATCGTCACCAACACGGCGAAGACCACAAGCACCTTCATGGAAAAGAGAGCGCGTGTCTCAGAGCCAATAGCTGAATGGCACGGGCTCAGACGCGGTGTGGCTAAGCTATCGAGAAAAGAGTGAGCTGACAGTGAAATGTTTTGTCAGTGTGTGTTGAGATGAGGGGCTGTTAGCTGTGGAGGTGCTCTCTCTGGCACCAGATGAAAGAGCTGGCCCAATAAGGAATCTGGGTGACACTAACTATGAGAAAGAAAATTCCCACCTGAACAGAGAAGCTTCTCTCATGTTTACATAATGTCTGCTGACAGTACAGAGACTGCTGCTTGACAGTGGGGTCGCAACTACATGAAAAACGAATATCAACGCTTACCATCATGTCCGACAACAGCTGAAGTAACATGTGAAACCTTGCAGGAGAAACATCTGACTACAAATGATGTAATTATTTCACCAATCATTAGAGTAGAACACAGAGGAGACTTGGTAAAGACATTCACTGTGTGGGTTCTCGGCAACCTTTCGTAGTACATAAATGCTTTCCAGGTTAAAACTGATGAAAATGTGTGTCACAATCTCAGTGTCTCGACTGAACTTTGTCAAATGTCTGGACCTGCCTTTCTAACTTGAGTGTCCCATAAAATGTTAACAAGGAAATAGCATACAATACGCGTCATGTAAATTCTGCAGAACTGTGTCATTTCTAAGGAAAAGGCTCTCCCTGAGATATGCATTTGAACAAGAAAATTGTTTACCAAAAGTTGCACTCTACACTGAAACCACCACACCACCAAAGTCAAACTTCCACATTGTCACCAATAGAACTTCATTTGAAAGGGCCACCACAGGGGCCTCACTCATTCACTCCCTCACTGTCATTGTCACACTCATGCTCTGATACAAAGACAGGCACTCTGAACCAGGTGACTAATGACTATATTTGTCCCTCTCTCCATCTCAGTCTTATTCAGCTGACAGAATCAGAAGCTCTCTTCCTGTTTGTATTCTCCAAAACTGCTTCAAAAAGAAAAGGAGAGGGACTCCTGTCTCCCCAGCTCCAAACAACCCTTCTTTGGTCAAGTCAGATAACAGAATAAGTGTCTGTACTGAATGAGCACACAAGCTAAATAAAATGCGTCAGAGTGATCTTTAAGCCTTCAACATTTTCTCTGTAACTCTCAGCACAGGCCATAATCATGGTGACTCACAGCGTATGCAGTTTCTGTGCATCTGTATTAATGCTGGGGTGACAGGAGACAAGAACTTTAGCTTGTCACAGCCGCACTGGAAATGGAAATGAAAAGGCCTGTAAGTATCAGTTCATACATCAGGAAGACATAACAGGTGTAAAAATAACAAAAAAAGACTATATGAAGTTCAGTGAGGAAACAGAGACATGTTGTTGGGTTGGGTAATATGCCTGGATATACACTCTAATACACCCGCTAATACACTGTAATACACCTCCTGATACAATGTAATACACCTACTGATAGACTGTGATACGCCTGTGATACACTGTACACTTGCTGATAAACTGTAATACACCTTCTAATACACTGTAATATACCTGCTAATGCACTGTAATACATTTTGCGATACACTGCAATAAACCTGCTGAAGCACTGTAATGCACCTGCTAATACACTGTAATACATTTGGTGATAAACTGTCATACATTTAGTGATACACTGTAACACACCTGCTGATGCACTGTAATATACCTGGTGATACACTGTAATTCACCTGATGTTATCCTAGGAAAGAGCATAGAACAAACCAGCAAGAGCGAGATAGATACATCTTCTCCAATAGCTTCCAACGGAGCTGTAAGTTCATTATGGTTAAGGTTGTGCTCCAAGCAGCCACAGGCCACAGTTTCATGGGCCAAGAAAAAAAGGAGACAACTAAAAATAGACACGTTTTCCAGAGCTTCTGTCATGCTCCAGCATTTCTGACCTACATCCCGGATTCCAAAACCTCACCAAAAGTCATAACTCATTTAAATCAACACTAATTCCCTGCCAGAATATGAACTCTGTATCACACTGGGTGTGTAAATGGGGAGCCAACTTCAAACACACAGCCTAGGTCTCTGGATTTTCCAAAGCTATGTAAGAAAGGTAACATTTCACAAGCTGTTTCAAAGTCTAATCCACTACACAGACTGTTAAGCTGGCTTCCTAATCAACTGCTCATTCAGAAAACCAAAGACTGAGGTAATCTGTATGAACCACAAATACTTATAATTCTTGTTAGCTGCATTGCAATTTAAAGTGCACCCATTGATCTTACTCTCTGATTTAAATTGAATTGAACTGAAATGAATGTCTTGGATGTCATTGTGTACTTATACTGTATACAAAAAAAAAAAAAATAT
>JABJVR010047438.1:0-27668 GCA_025773905.1 Chitala chitala | reverse complement strand
CCTGCCCTGCGCCTTATGTGCTCTGGGATGGGCTCCAGGTTTCCCCGTGACCCTCACCAGGAATAAGCGGTTAAGATGATGGATGGATAGACTTCTTACTAGATATTCAGACAACCATGTAGAATTGGTTTTTCACGCCGACTCGGTCTTAGGTTTTGGTATCTCTACCAAAATGGAACCAGTATTCTGAGAGCCAACCCATCACTAGTTCCTCAACTTTGAAACCAAAGGTGTGGTTTTTGTGCAAATACAGTTATATAGATATATAGATTTATGTGTATATACACACATACACACATCAGTACACGTAAGATATATACCATATTAACCTGGTACTTTTATCCCAATTATTCCATTCCCCATAGTTCACTCAGGTGGAAGTAGGTGTGGCTAAGTCACCTGAGGATTCTCCATCTGTGATGCTGCTTATTTTGTTTGTGTTGGGTACTCTTGGCATCACTGTTGCCAAATGGGGGTCTTAAGTAAATCTGAGGCTCTGGGCATAGGCTGCAGTTCTGGGCATGGTCTGTCAATCCTCCTGGTCCCAGTGCTGTCGTGAGCAAAGGCGAAGTCAAGGTCATTCCGCTCCTGTAATGGTGTTCCCACTTGTGGTTGTTTTAGGTGCTGGATCCAGAGCTTGAGGTGGCAGATCATGCGTTTCCTCCTTTTCCCACTCAGCCATCTGCACTGAAGATCCAGGTACGATCTCCAGATTTGAATGGTTCCACCGAGACCTTCGTTATTTGACAGGCCACAGAATTTTATGGCTGTGTAGAGTACTGATTTATAGTAGTAGAGACATCAGAGTCAAAGTGACGATGCAATTGGCTGTTGCCACCTAAAAGGAGCTTTTTATGTCATGACCTGTTTTTTTTTTTTTTTTTTTTTCTTTTTCTTTTTCTTTGTCTTCTGTGTCCTGATATAGGACAAAGAGATTCGTGCCGTTTTCCTATTGCTGTTCGCCCAGCTGTTCCAGGGATACCGCTGGTGCCTGCATATTATCCGCATCCACCCCGAACCCGTCATCCAGTTTCACAAGGTACCGTCTGAGCCTAACCAGGGTTCTCCCATGTTAGATTTCACAGCTGGACTTTGGGAACCAAGTGCCATTATATCATTGTCCTTTGTTGACATTATATGTGAAATGAGTAATTAATCAATTAAAGTGTTGCGATTTCCAGTCAGGCCTGGTCTCATGGGTTTTCCCAGCTGAGACCTGAACCCTGTGGATGTCGTGCTTCGAGGGCTAGCCTGGCCCATGGGAGTTCCTGCATTGGTGCAATCTGCAGAGGGGGAGCAGGGTGTCATTGCTCTTCCTGTGTTTGTTTAGGCTGCGTTCCTGGGCAAGCGTGCTCTGACCGAGGATGATTTCCTCATGAAGGTTCTGGATGGGATGGCCTTCGCTGGCTTTGTGTCCGAGAGGGGGCCGCCATACCGACCCATTGACCTTTTTGATGAGGTGGGGATTTTGACTGCTGTTGCAATAATAAATACATAAACAAACAAGATTTTTTTGCAGATAGTATTGGCATTATGTGAAACATCTTTAATCTGGCACAATATCTAAAGCATTTAATGTTGAAATGCCGGTGGTTGTAAATCAAGTTATGTTTTACAGCTTCTGGAACTACTCTTAGACTGGTAACACTAATAGCAACACCATCATTCAGAACTTTTTCCAGTGAGGTTTGTAGGGGAGTTCTGTGTATGTGTGATGCCAGTTATAAATAAACACATCTAACATGAAGGTTCCCAAGTTTGATGACCTGCTTCAGTGTTTCTCGGTCTCCAGGTGATGAACGAGGTGGATTGCATTCGTCTGGAGGGGGCAAGTCCTCACAAAATGCTGAACCACATCAAAGAGCTGGCGGAGAAGCTCTTCAAAAATGTATGTGACCCGCCCTCCGAGTCTCGTCCTAGCCTGCCCTTCCTGCCTCACCAAACCACACCTGACCTTTAGGCAGCCTAATAAGGAGCACTGTGTTTCTGTTTCTGTTTTATTACACACCGGTGCCTTTTACCTCATATAAAAAGCCTTAAATAAAAGTGGCGAGAGCGTGATGCATGAGCAGAATGGGAGAGCGGCTGTAAAATCGCCTTTTACTCGCTTCACATCTGTCAGTGAAGCACTGAGCATCGAGCTACGTGAGCAGCCTGTTGACAGCTCTGTAAATGAGGTTGCCTGGAGAAGATGTCGTGCATGGTTGGCATTGTTGCTTCATGCAGCCTTTGGATTTACAGTTTCTGCGGCTGCATGTTTAAAATGTAATTTAGTCTGGAGTGGAGATTTGTTCGGTCAGGCTCCCTGGAAAGCCTTTATACATAAGGTGAATAACCGTGACCCTCAGCGATAAGCCAATGGTTGTCTCTTTGAAGCCATACAAAAAGCTCTGGATTTAGACCCCAGTTACCTTTTTTTTTTTCCCTTTGAACATTTAAAAAGGGGTCTTCTGGGGAGATGGAAGATTTTGGTTGTGTCCACATTTTTGCATATTGTGCTTGAAGAGCAAGGTCCTGAATCCTGTTTGTTTTGTGTGTGTGTGTGTGTGTGTGTGTGTGTGTGTGTGTGTGTGTCCTTTCCCCCAGGAGAACCCATACCCGGCAGTGTCCATGCACAGGGTCCAGCGTCCCAGTGAGGGCTCTCACCTGCACCCCCGCCAGGTCTCCTTCCCGCACTTGGATGAGGTCACCGTGCAGCTCTTCATTGACCACTCCACCGCCAAACTGAAGAGCGCGCCACCCATCGTCAAGGCAGAGAAGAAGTGCACAGTACCGTCAGGGCCCCCCCTGGGTTGGTTTCCTGACTGTTGATACATGCTAAGGGATAGCTGCACAGAGTAACTGAGGAGTTACTCGTCACTGCCCTGATTACTTTTTACTGGTCAAGTTCATTAAGGCGTCTAAGACGGACATCGCTGATATGTTTTGCAGACAATGCGGTGGACAGAAATGGGAGTATGCTCGCCAACAGTGCCCGGAGGCTCGAGGTCGTCAGGAACTGCATCACGTACATCTTTGAGAACAAGATGTTGGAGGCCAAGAAGGTGAGAGTCTGGTTAAGCAGTACAGATGAAGCAGTATCGTACACACAAAAATGTCCACATTGACACCATCTGTGACCCATGTGTAACAGATTTCCAGTAATAAAAACTGAAACATTTCTGGTATTTCCCAAGAAGCAAAGAGTCCTAAAAGACACGTACAAGCTGTGTGTATGTGTGTTTACTGTTTTGTTCTCTCTCTTCCTGTCTTTCTCTCATTATGCTCACCTACCAGCTAATACCAGCAGTACTTCGTGCCCTGAAAGGCCGGGCAGCCCAGCGGTGCCTGACCCACGAGCTGAACCAACACGTGCTGCAGAATCGGGCCGTGCTGGACGACCAGCAGTTTGACTACATTGTGCGCATGATGAACTGCACACTGCAGGTGAGCGTGATTGCGGGTGAAGGGGAGGGGTCATGACCAGGCCACTCGTGCACATGCGATCCCATTTCTGATGTCCTCCCTACATGTCCGATAATACGTTGATTTAAAAAAAAATAAAAAATTTTCCGACCCTTTTGTTCTACAGGACTGCTCTCACATGGATGAACATGGTATAGCTGCAGCCCTCTTGCCCCTCGTCACGGCCTTCTGTAGGGTGTGTGTTAGTCTTTGTACCACTCTTCACCTGAACATTCATCTCACCTGCTGCATTATTCTTCTGCCTGTGTATATTCTATACAATTTCACAGGGTTGGTCAAGAGACTTTTTTTTTTCTTTCACGAGACTTACTGTTGTCTTTTCTCTTCAGAAACTGGGAGGGGGTATCACACAGTTTGCCTACAGCTGCGTTCAGGATCACATGGTCTGGACCAACATGCAGTTCTGGGAGTCCATGTTCTACGGCGATGTCCAGAACCACATACGAGCCCTCTACTTCGAGCTCAGTGAGAACGACGCGTCCAGTCTGGTAGGAAGCATCATAGGTGATGCTAAGTTAGCGACGCCTGCGTTAGAACAACGTCGAGTTGGTTCTGTGCCATGCTTGTTCTGTCGTATTGAGAACCGGTCTGCAACTGTGGCCAGACGACGCAGGAGGAGAGCAGCGCACTGGAGATCGCGTCGGAGCAGCGCCGCCTGTGGCCCACGTTGTCCAAAGAGAAGCAGCAGGAGCTGGTGCAGAAGGAGGAGAGCACGGTGTTCAGCCAGGCCATCCACTACGCCAACCGCATGAGCTACCTGCTGCTGCCGCTGGACACCAGCAAGAACCGGCTACTTCGCGGCACCGCCCTGGGCGATGCTGAGAGCGTCACCAACAGCTTCGTCACCAACAGGTAACGGGATCCGTAAACGTCTCGGTGCGATAGGACGCAGTGAGGCTGGATTACAGCACATCGGCGCAGTTTCCATGGACGAGTGAACGTGAAACTTGTTGTTTTTGTCATGGTTTTTTACCCTGAAACATGACTAAGAGTCAAGAGCTTTTGATTTCAATAAAGTTTTATTCAAAGTATCAAAAGAACAATCAGACAGTTTAGATTTGCAGACTGCTCTTGCAACAGTAAACCAATAAAAAAATCGCAAGTACAAAAAGTAAAAAACCCCTAGAACATCCAGCGTGCACTTGTGTTTATTCTGTGGCTGAGAAGCACCTTAACCAAAAACAGCTTCCCCACATTCTAGCCAGTCAGGTGCCTTTCAACCAAAAAACTTTCAGCAATATTTCCTTGTCAGCTTTTCACCTTCCTTTTGAAGACAATAGTGTCATGCCTAACGTTACCTGTATATTGCATTACAAAATACCTGTATCATTATTCTGTGGTGATTATGATTGTACATAGAGATTATACTAAACATGTAATACCAAAACACAACATGTAATACTACATTAACACTCAATGACATTGCATAGCATTGGTTATGGCTTTCCTTAATTGGTTACATTGCTTAATAATTAATCATATTGATATAACTGGATACTGTAACAATGGATAATTGAGAGATAGTTATCATGTTACTTGAATATATCCAAAACAGTAAAATATCCCATATTTACTTTAAAGCCGTTAAAAAAAAAAAAAATGTGAAGATGCGGAGGTTGCTATGACGGCTTGGCCTTCTCTGTTTCGCAGCATCGCAGGTAGCACGGCGGAAAGCTACGACACAGAGAGCGGCTTCGAGGACTCCGAGAACTCCGACGTCGCAAACTCAGTGGTGCGCTTTATCAACCGTTTTGTGGACAAAGTCTGCAACGAGAGCGGCGTGACCAATGAGCACCTGAAGGCTCTCCACATCATGATTCCAGGTACAGAAACCCAGATCCTCACCTGTCTTAAGGAGTGCTCAAAATGTGGAACTGTTTCTGCTCCGAGTTGCCCTGGGAGACGGCACCTGTCCACACCTACATAGTAATAGGGCCAATCCTATTGGCATTGGTTAGGTCTCCCTGTATGTGCGTTACAGTCATATTTATATTTCCCCAGATATTGTTCAAATGCACATTGAGACCCTTGATGCAGTCCACAGGGAGAGTAAGCGATTACCCCCTATTCAGAAGGTAAGGTTTTTTTTAACAGGTGTAGGAGGTTGCTCTAAGTACAATTCCAAGACCTTGTGTGCTTTACAGTAAAATAAAAAAAAAAAACACTAGATCCTTGTGAACAGTCTCGTGTTTGGGAATCATTGTAAAATGTGAGTGTGTAAACACTGGTTTGTACATAAGCCATATAATGTAGGAGTTGAACTTTAGCCCTGAAATTTTGAATGATTCATGTTGACGTCTCTGAGGAGCATTTAAATAATGTTTGTTTAACATTATGATGCAGAACATTTTGTAGTGCTTTTTTTATTGGACAGAGAGAGTTGATGTAGAAAGCTTTTCAGCATTATGGTTGCGTTTCTGCATACAAAGTGAATATACTTTTTTTGAATTCTTTTCTGAGTTTATCTTAAGAAACATTTAACATTGTTTAGCATTTCTCCTTTTGTTAAATTTTGATATAGTTTTACCTTTAAGTCATGAACTTAACATAACTGGTACATAAAATACCTTTTTTTGGTGTTTTTTATTTTGTTCTTAATGCATTTCATTTTGGTAAAACATGAACATGTGAAGGGTCCGGATTAACAGCAGTGCACAGAGGGGTTTATTTTTGCTTTTTTATTATAGTTGTTTAACAAGCAGTGCACCTAATGCTTTAACTTCTCATCCTGCTCAGAGCCAAGTCTTGCTGGCATACTTGTGTTGTTTCAGTTGAACCCATTTGCACATTGTACACCAAGTACTTACTGGGTTTTCACTTTTCTATGTGTTTCCTCCCCCAGCCCAAACTACTGAGGCCTACTTTGCTTCCAGGAGAGGAGCTCATGATGGACGGCATGAGGGCCCACCTGGTCACCGATGGGCGGGAGGAGGCCACGGGGACCATGGGGGGTCCCCCCCTGTTGCCTGCTGAGGGCGCCATCTTTCTCACCACCTATCGTCTCATTTTCAAAGGCACTCCAGTTGACCCCCTTGGTGAGACCCTTGCAGTCTATGTCGGGGTAGAGTCGGGATGGGGTAGAGTCATACATGAGGGCGCTTTTTAATGTCAAGGCCACTTCTCCAACATCTACAGTGGGCGAGCAGGTGGTGACGCGTTCATTCCCCATCGCCTCCCTCACCAAGGAGAAGAAGATCTCCGTCACTATGCCCATGGACCACTTCATTCAAGAAGGACTTCAGCTACGGTCTTGTACCTTCCAGGTTCGACAGACCGCAATTTGCCGCAGTCAGACCACAAACTCCACCTCTCTGAGTTTGAAGGACAAACAACACAGGAAAGCTTACTTTACGCTCCCTAATGCTCCGGTCCTCACCTACTCACCATCACCCTGAGATCTGTCCAGATACTTTATTGAAAACTAGCAGTCCATTATGTAAATCCTTGGATTTGTGTCATTGTAATATTTACCACCATCACCACCCCCCATTGTGCCAGAACAGGTGATTGATTGGCTCGCTGGCTCGCTGGCTCGCTGGCTCGCTGGCTCGCTGGCTGGCTGGCTGGCTGGCTGGCTGACTGGCTGGCTGGCTGGGTGGCTCACTGGCTGACTGGCTGGCTGTGTGGCTCACTGGCTGGGTGGCTGGGTGGCTCACTGGCTGGGTGGGCTGACTGGCTGGCTGGGTGGCTCACTGACTGACTTGGGAAATATAAGGTTCTTTTTGAGAATCTGGGTGATGAGGCTGGCCTTTTTGTACAGACCAGTGTATACTTTGTTTATGCTGGGGTGGTTATCAAAAGGTGCGGACAAGACTCACTGTGCACGATGATTACCAGCTAAAGCAAGTGGAGTAGGGCAGCTTATAGTGAGAACATCTCCATGTGTGTTCTAAGGCTGTCAAAACCATCAGATGAAACCTTCTCTCCTCCAGCTGCTCAAGGTCGCCTTCGATGAAGAGGTGGCTTCGGACCTGGCAGAGGTGTTCCGGAAGAACATTCACAAGCTGCGCTACCCGCAGCATGTCCAGGGCACCTTCGCCTTCACCATGGGACAGTCTTCCAAGATGGTGATGGAACACAAGAACAAGGATAAGAACCCGTCTCTGAAGTAAGCTCGGTTGGGCATGTGGCCGCACTGGTACTGGGTTGTGACAGAACGTGGGCCTGATGAGGCATTTACAAATCCAAAGCTGGATAAGTTATCAGGTCTTAATCATCCTCATCTTCCTCCATGCCTTGTGTCATTGCTGAATTCATGTGGAACATCAACACACAATTGGTATAAAAATCACCGAATTGCCTTAAGAATTAAACAAAACAGGATTTTTTTTTTAAACCCCCATTTCTTATGCTAGAACCACTGTTTAGTTTGTTTGTTTTTTTCCGGTCAACATTCACTCCGTTCTGCAGTAGTATTTATTTTATTATTTTACTTGGATTGATGAAGCTTCAACCATCGAGGAAGCCTCCTCTTTCTGCGCGTTAGCACGAGTGCCTTTTGTAGTGATATTCTGAGCTGTGACATGAGTGTGTGTGTGCAGCCTCTGCGGAGCGGAGGAGACTCACGCCCTTGTTTCTGCCCCAGCTCTTGGCAGGCTAATGAGCTGCGTCAGGGCCTCAGGCTGGGCCAAACACTGGGCCGTGTGGGCCACTCGACCGCGTAAGGCCCGCGCCGCCCCACCCCTCTCGCGGCACTCCCGTCCTCCTCGCACCTGTTCGAGTGTGAAGGCAGCGCTGGGACTGGCAGGCGTTTTGCCATTTTTAGGGGTTGACTTATTCCAGTCCCCTTTGCCCCAACCCCTGTCCGGAATCACACAGTGTCAGCATCCACCTAACAGACTGATCTTTGCAGACCTTGTGTCGGGGTACATGGGAAATACAATGGCGTGGCTAACTCTCATCTTCTGCTATGGGGTGATTAAGCAGCTGAATCCCTAACCAGATGGCTGGTGTGTGGAGTTTCTTTACAAGCTGCTGACCAGAGAGAAGATGGACAGGGTCCTTCATCTACAGCTCACGCTGTGATTTGGCCTTTGCCAGTGCGAGCGCTTCTTTCATACTGAAACATTGCCCCCCCCCCCCATCTATTCGTTCCTACACGACCTTGTCACCTCTTTGATCTGGGTGCTTCCTGCCTGCCTGTTAGCCTGGCAGGAGGAGCCCCCTCTGGAGGTCAGCAGGGCAGTAGTCATGTGATCAGGGATTTGTGATGGGCAGATACAAGAAGTGTCATCTTGTGGGGAAGCTTTCACGCCTGTCCTTTTGATCAAACTTCCCAGACCCAGACACCTCTGGAACTGCTAATTTTTTTTCCTTTCCTTTAATCTTGGGCACAGTGGGCTTCAAATGAGGAGACTGCCTTCACCCTTTGCATGCCTGTGACACCTCTGAGCTGGTTAACATCAGTTAACATTGGCTAGCGTCACATGATTAATCTGGACATCTGCCTCGTTCATGCAGAACTCTCTCCAAAAATCTCATGAAGAGTGCCAAGAAGACGATTGCACGGCAGCACGTGACGCGGAAGAAGTACGTGCCTCCTACATGGGAGAACAGAGACAGTCTGCAGCCCCACCTGGATGAAGACGAGATCTCAGGTGAACATCTACACGCTGCCCGCTGTTGAGGGACATGCCACTTTCTTCATATAATGCCCATTCCTTTCCCTACCACCACACTTTTGAATTAAACTTTATTAAAGGATCAGTGCAATCTGTTTTAAATTGACCTCTCTTACTTGCATCAGCAATACCTCTACAGTTTTCACGGTTATTATAAGTGTAAACAAGCACAGTATTGTTAATTTGATGCCACTCGTACCCTTTGATCTTTCATAAACTAACGAGCTGGATTTCTGCTTCTTAGTGTCAGAAGAATTGGACCAGAACTCGCTCACGCTGTCTTCCACCATCAAGCCGTCGGATCGACAGACCATGAGCAACGTGGTGGAGCGGGCCTGTTGTCGGGACTACCAGCGACTGGGCCTGGGCACGCTTAGCAACAGCCTGACCCGCTCCAAAAACGAGCCCTTCCGCATCTCCACGATCAACCGGATGTACGCAGTGTGCCACAGGTGAGCCGCTTTCCGCTCGTCTCCAAGTGCCATTGGCAGCTGCGTCACTGTGTCCTCGTCCTGCCTCAGTTGACGTTTGGCCGTTTCTCGTCGGTTCAGCTACCCGGGCTTGCTGATCGTGCCCCAGAACATCTCGGACACCTCCATCCAGCGGATTTCGCGCTGCTACAGGCAGAACCGCTTCCCCGTCGTGTGCTGGAGGAGTTCCCGTACCAAGGCTGTGCTCCTGCGCTCGGGAGGCCTGCACGCCAAGGGCGTGGTCGGCTTCTTCAAAACCCCCAACACACAGGCCTCAGGTAGTGCCCGAGACACACATCCCGCCTGTGTGTCCTTTCTTACTTAGGAACCAGGACTCCACTCTTAATTTCCTCCTCTGTCCCTTATCTATCCCCACCCCGATCCCCACAGGCATGTCCCAGACAGACTCCATTACTCTGGAGCAGGAGAAGTACCTTCAGGCCATCATAAGCTCCATGCCCTCATACTCAGACTCTGGCGCAAGGAACACCCTCAGCGGCTTTACCTCTGCCTACATGAACAGCTCAGGTCAGAAAACTGTACTCACCAACAGGGGTGGGGTCAGTGGGTTTAGGAAGTGTGATTTTATTCTGGTATGTTTGTTACAGCACCAGTTCAAACAGATGTTGCATGGCTGGATTAATTTCCATAGTGCTTGTAAGTTCAGGGAGTAAAATTTCAAGTCATGAAAGCTGATGAGATCCGAGGTCTGTTAGTTGAATGCTTATGCCTAGAGCAGTTTTGTTTTGCCAGCTTAATAAGACAAACTGGCCAGGAAAGTGTGGGGTCACTTCATCACATCGCTACTACCCTGTAAGTAGCCAAAGGTCAGAGGTCAAGAACCGAGTACCCAATCAGCCATGCTGCTTGATCATAACAAAATGCAAATGCTTGATTCCACACAGTTTTTCCTCATCTTTCAGTTTGTACTCTACTTGTTTAATTTGTGTCCACTGATTGAAAAGATAATTCTTTAATTCGTGATCATCATGAGGCATGTGGGAGGCAAATGACAAGCTGTCAATGGCGTAGGTTTCGTTTCACCTTCGGGGGCGGGGGGCACATTACTCATGACTTGATATATGATGTTTATATATGATTAAAATAATAAGGATGCATGGTGATTGGAGGGGATAAATAATTCAGTCTTCCTCAAATGCCCCGCACCCCCCCAAACCTACGCCTACATGTTTGTCCGTAAAACCTAGAACACGTGGCATGTTCTGGCAGTCATGTGTGTGCGTGCGCATGTCCTTCTGCCGGCCGCAGACTCATCAGAGAAGCTGCGGCAGCCCAAGATCGGGGCCCTCATGAAGCAGGTGATGGGGTCAAAACAGGAGGTGCCCAATACCTTCGGCAGGGGAGGTGAGAGCAGGACGGGAGGTTCTCACTCTCAGCTACCCCCATACACACCACTCATGTTTACAGACCTGACATTGTCATTTGCTGTTACCACTGATGCCACATACAGTACTCATGAATTCTTACGTCACCACAGATTTGCTGATGTCAGCCACTATAATCTGCGTCATACCCGTTACGCAGGAATATTCACATCATCATAAATTCTCATACCGGTGTTACCTGTGACGCCATATGCCTTTTGAATACAGTAGGACCTCCATATCCTCTGATTCCGTATCCGCTGATTCACTTAACTGTGGTGAACAGCAAGGGGAAAAAAATAATAAAAATTTCGGACTGTACAGAGTGCTTGTGGGAAACTAGCGTGGCGTAGATAATGAGGACCAATTCTGAATTTACATTTTACGTTTATTTTTAATCATTTAGCAGATGCTTTTGTCCAAAGCGACTTACAAATGAGTTAACGTACACAAGCATATTAGAATGAGGTTGACGGTATCTGGGAATCCAGCTACAGTAAGTGCTGTCCTATAGTCAAAAGTGCACAATATTCAGTTTGGCACATTAGGAATAATAAAACAAGTTAGCTGGGGTCTGACTCTATTTACATCATTGCAAATTTTCTTTATAACCACTAAGAAAGCTGTAGCGTACAAAAATTGCTGGCTAAATTAACGGTGATTAAGATGACGTCTTGATGCAACTTTGCAATTTTGAGAAGACTAATACATTTCCTGATACTTTTTTGATGAGGCTTTTTTTCATACATACTATAGAATTTTATTTTAATTTTTTGTGAAGGCACATACCATGAGAATGCACGTTGTGAAAATGCCTCAGCGGTTTGGGCTGGGGGAGACAACATACAGAGGAGTTAAAATCCAGTGCCTACTTGGTATTTAATATAGTACGAATGAGAGTGTGGGATTAAAGGGAAATAATTTATCACACAAAAAATAACAATTACATTTATAATTGCATTAATTTGCTGTGCAGTTTTCAGGGTAGAGGAAGGTTATTTTTTCAGTCTTTGCAGCAGAGGTGTTTTGGTTTAAGAATCTTAGTGAAGTGTTGTTACCATCTCCTTGTGACTGAGCTGACGGGCCTCTCTGTCGTATTCAGCCTTGGGACTAGGTCAAAGGGCAAAGGTCATCTCTCGCTCTACAGCTAGAGCGTTGGGGAGCAGCCAGAACTCCCCTGGAGGTACAGTAGATCACACAGGCGTTCCCTCCCTCTCTCTCTACCAGTCCCTAATCAGTCAGGATTGTAATGAGGCATGTTTGAGCTTGTATCTGCATCCATGCTGTTTGATATCTGCATTCCTCCCCATCCCACCCCACCAGACTAACACTGTCACACTTTCTGATTGGCTCTGTGTTATTCACAAAAATCTCCTAACGTTTCTCAGTTCTCGTCGATTTAGTTAGAGCCCGTTGATTGTTGTTAATGGAGATGCTGATCCGGGCAGGAGGAAGTGTTTGTCTTGCCAAGGTTGCTGATGGCTGTGCTCGTGTTTAGCCAGCCGCTGCTTACTTTGATATCTGCTGTGTTCTGCTGTTTATGTTGAGCGCGTTGTTGAAGGTCTGTCCACTGCTCCTTTTGCATGCCTGTGAGATGGGGCAGCTTCCTTACTGGTGGTAGTGGTAGCGGTGTTGGTCTACAGATGGAGAGCCACAAGATGGTATCTTCCCTCCACTGTAGACTTGTGCTAGTAGAGCCGATTCACAATTCAAACTCCGGTTTGCATTTCAGTTCCCTTTTTTTCTTTTCTGTCTTTGCTTTTGTGTGGTGTGTGTGTGTGTGTGTGTGTGTGTGTGTGTGTGTGTGTGTGTGTGTGTGTGTGTGTGTGTGTGTGTGTGTGTATGGGCCACAGGGAAGTGGGGTAGTATCCGTGGCACTGGCCGGATGAGCAGCTTTGCCCTTGACTCCGGGAAGGAGCCCACCCAGGCCAGCGGGAGCTCCTCTGAAGCCCACTTCCTTCGGCCACAGAGGGCCTACCTCTACATCATCGGAGACAAGTCTCAGCTGAAGGTAGCTGCCCAGGCAGGCCTCATCACTGCACATTCTTCGTTAACACACCTAGTAGTCATAGACTTGGTCACATTATGCCGTAACTGCCCGTAGAGTAATGACCAGTAACCCTTAATGAGAAAGTTTAACCATGTCAATGACACGGTACAGAAGACGCTGTTCTCGTGTCTTGTTCTTAAGGGTGCCAAACAGGACTCCTTCCAGCAGTGGGAGGTGGTCCCCATCGAGGTGTTTGATGTGCGGCAGCTGAAGACCAGCTTTAAGAAGCTGATGAAGGCCTGCGTGCCCAGCTCCCCGTTCTCTGAGCCTTTCTACCGGGGCCTCGAGGAGTCAGAGTGGATGTGGCTGGTAAGGCCAGACACTGTGGTCCTTTGTGGACATAGGCATGTATGGGGGAACCTATGCAGGCAGCAATGACACCCTTTTCTGTGTGTGTGTGTGTGTGTGTGTGTGTGTGCGTGTGTGTGCGTGCGTGCGTGCGTGCGTGTGCATGTCTTCGGCTGTCAGCTGCACAAGGTCCTGCAGGTGTCTGTGCTGGTGGTGGAATTGCTGGATACAGGCTCCTCAGTCATGGTCAGTCTGGAGGAAGGCTGGGATGTCACCACACAGGTAGGTAGATGAATCTCCAACCCCAGGTCCCTCTCTGTCTCTGAGCTCAAATGTGTGTGGGACTTGTATGTCTTGTATGTAGGATTAAAGTTACTTCCAGGGGAAAGTCAGCAATTGTTCATAATTGTACAGAACCCTGAGAAAAATATTAGTTGGAAACCAGCATGAGGAAAGTGGAGCTCATTAAACAAACTACAGTAAAGCATTCTGGGCAGCCAAGACAGCTCTTTAATTGGATGGCACATGGTTTATCTCCAGAGACCAATTTGCCCTTTCCTTTTGCAGGTGGTGTCCCTGGTCCAGCTCTTGTCGGATCCCTACTACCGGACCTTCGACGGCTTCCGTCTGCTGGTGGAGAAGGAGTGGCTGTCATTCGGTCACCGCTTCAGTCATCGCGGTGCCCAGACCGTGGCCAGTCAGAACAATGGCTTCACACCCGTCTTCCTGCAGTTCCTGGACTGCGTGCACCAGGTGGGCGTGTGATCCGGTGCTCTCACGACCTGGCCGATGGGACTGCTGTGTCATGTGACCACCGATGTGCTCGTGCGGACTTTGGAATTTGCGTGAATGCAAGCTGTTATCGGCATGGCATTTCCCTCTTTGAGGCTGTAGTTTTCTTTTTTAATTTAAATAGTCAATGATGACAACCTCTCTATGTGAGCACATGCGACAGCATGGACACAATGACAATATTTACAGCAGTAAGTGCAGGCTGAGGACAGGTCCTTGCAGTTTGGTGTATTTACGCGATTGTAAATTTTTCTGCCTTTTTAGGAATGCTGCCAGGATTAAAGGAAATGGAAATCTTGTAATGGGCAAAAATGTTGTTCATTTTTGCTGTGCACCCAAATTCCCGTGTACACCGGCTTGAAACCTGATTTTGTGTTTTAAATTATACCGGCCTATAAACACCATTTTATTTTATCTGTGTATTTAATAAATAAAGCATTATTTATGAGTTCACATTCAGACAGAATTTCAGGTAGTATCCATTTGCCTTGTGAGTAGCGGATCCATTACGTGCTGTTTGACCTACAGGTGTCTTTCACCTCTTTCCAGATTCACCTACAGTTTCCTATGGAGTTTGAGTTCAGCCAGTACTACCTGAAGTTCCTGGCCTATCACTACGTGTCTAACCGCTTCCGGACCTTTCTGCTGGACTCAGACTATGAGAGGATTGAGTTGGGTGAGAGCCCATGTGCCTGACCGAGTCAGTTTAAGTACCTGGTTGACTGGTGTATTGTTTTATTCGTTTGTTCTCCTCTATCCGACAGGTGTAATGTATGAGGAAAAGGGGGAAAGAAGAGGTCATCAAGTAATCAAGTCTGTTTGGGATTATATTGATCGGCTCAACAAGAGAAGTCCAATCTTTTTCAACTACATGTATGCCCCTGAGGACGGAGAGGTGAGGCTTCCATTACACCTGCAGCATGGTGCCACACTGCCGCCTGCTGGTGGGGATCTGCATAACAGTACACAGTCTGACCAGCACCGTTGTCCTGTGGGTACAGGTGCTGAAGCCCTACAGCTACATCTCCAACCTGAAGGTGTGGGACTTCTACACGAAAGAGACTCTGTCGAACGGGTCCTTGTATGACTGGGAATTGGTGCAGAACAAAGGAGGCCCTGCCGAGGAGACAGAGAGATCGGAGGAGACCGTACCAGTGTCCCAGCGCAGGGTGGTGTGGCCCTGCTATGACGAGTTGACCAGGGTGGTGCCTGATGCCATCACAAAGCTACTGCAGGTCTGTCTAAGGCTTTGCCTACAGCATTATTGTGGGAGGATCTTGTTACTGCACCCTTTAACTTGGGGGGAAATCGTTACCTTAGATCTCCTTAAACTACTTCCTGAAATGTGGAGGAAATTTAATTTGACAGTTTAAGCTTTATGAGGTAGAACTGGTGAGGTTCAGTGTAATTCAGCGTCTACGGTTATGTCTACAGTACAGTCCACACACAAGGAATTGGCATGTCATTGCAGCTACAGAACATGCAGTCATGTTGATGTCAAGCTTTGCGAAGTCATGGTTCTGAACCTTTTGTATTATTGGTTGTCTGCTAGGAGCTGCAGTGCCTTGAAGCAGAGCTGGGCCAGGTTTCTGAGAAGTGGAAAGACACTTGGGACAAGGTTAAAGCCACGCAGCGCTCAGAGAGCAGGCTGGAAAGCAAGGTGAGCAGGTCGCTGGCCAGCCATCATACTACACAGAGTTTAATCTGTGTTGGCTGACAGGTCTTGAAAGACTATCCAGTAATCTAGTTGCTGGCCCAAGTGTGCCCATAAATCTGTTTCTAGGCCTATGCAGTTTATTTTGGCTGCAGTTGCATATGTTCCCCATGACTCCTTACACTAACATCTAAGCGCAAACGTGTTTTGTATGGGGTTAATTTACTACATAGCTCTGTGCACACGCACATGGATGTGCCTGTGACTGTGTTCCGCAGGCTTCCTTCTCCGTCTCCCTCCTCATGTCTTCCAACCTGAGCCACCAGCGGTGCACCCAGGGCATGTACCTGCAGGACAGTGTGATGGGCTCCACCATTAACTTGGCACTGGACGGAGAAGGCGGTGCCGCCGCGGCACCAGCAGGAGGCCTGGTCAGCCAGCCCAGCACAAACACGCTGTACAGCCAGTTCCAGAGTACTGAGAGCGAGAACAGGTGAGCCTCGTCTGACGCCTCCACAGGGTCTCCCGGCTCCTCGGAGACACGTATGCACACACCCGTTTGCACGTGCGCGAACACGCGCATGCACAAGAGTACACACACACACTTTGATTACTGATTCCTGTCCAGGTCCTTTGAGGGTATCCTGTACAAGAAAGGTGCACTGCTGAAGCCGTGGAAGCCGCGCTGGTTCGTGCTGGACAAGACGAAGCACCAGGTAAGTAGGACGCGAGATTCTTTTATGGGCAAACCGTCTTTTCCTCTGTATGTCTGAACGGCCTTTCCTGCCTGCAGCTGCGATACTATGAGAGCCGACAGGACAAGGAGCGGAAGGGCTTGATAGACCTGGCAGAGGTGGAGGCTGTAGTCCCAGGAACACCAGCCATGGGTGCACCCAAAAACATTGACGAGAAGGCCTTCTTTGAGGTGAGCGACCTTACATTTCCTGCAGTGTGTTCTGCAGAGATTGTGCTAATTCTTCAGCTGAAGTGATTACTCCTCCGCTGTATTGTGGTCTTCCTCTGACGCACCTGCCTCCGCGTAGCTCAAGACTACCAAGCGGGTATACTACTTCTGTGCCGAGGACGGCGCAAATGCACAGCTGTGGATGGACAACCTGCAGAGCTGCCTGTCTGACGCGTGAAGAGAGTGCGGCACGGAAGGGGTGGAGCCACAGAGCAACGTGTGCACAGCAGGAAGGAGCTCAGAGAGCAGGCACTGACGGACACCTCTGCTGGCCAACCGCAATGCCTCACAGCCCAAGAGAAGGCAGGAAGCAAGCAGGCCTCCCTACGTGAATGTGTTTGGCGTTGTCATTTCTGAGCTGTCTGACGCATAATTGCGTTTCAGTGTTTTAATGTTTTGTCTCTGAATTGTGTGTCATTATCTCAAGGCTGATGGCTTCCTGATACCACTCTAGATGACCAATGTTTACACTGGATTTTTGAGATGGGGGGGGGTCATGGGACAATGCTTGACCTGAGCTTCTTCACTAAAGAAGGCAATTGTCTGGTACCTCAGTGTGTCTTAGCATGCTTTCGGGTATCAGTGTAACCTGGCTCATCTGGTCGTCTCCTGTCCACTACGCCCTTAGATCATCTCCTCTGACATCTCCATCCTTGTTATCTTCTGGTCTTGTCTGTCCTCCTAAAAGGAAATGCTACCCTACCTACACCTGGCGCAGTGATACTGGCATCTCCAACCCACATGGCTTTTGACTGTCCAAAAGATGCCGAAGCATGCCTGAGCTGTGATCTCTGTGTGAGCTCCACTGTGTCCATAATTGGATTGACAGTAAAAGTATTGTGAAAATGATTACCTTTTAGCAAAGTGAAGGTGGTAATCAGTGTTCAGTACACTCTGTTTACAAAGTATATTTCAGTAAAATGTTTTTTTTAGCTTTCTTTCCAAAAAAATTAACTGAGACATATTTGAATAATTGCGAAAAGTCTATACACAAGTGTTCTTCGTTATGTTTACGTCAGTTGGAATACGACAGTTGGGTTGCTGTGTCTACCGAGCTCTTCCTCCTTCAGCAACGACAAACTTGTCACGCAGGTTATGGGTCAAAGGTGACAGGATGGTCAAAGCCATGTCACATTTATTTTTATTAAAGGTGGTCACCAGTTGACCCTGTTTTGAACCCTGGTGGGGTCCAGTGCTGAATCTGATGAGTGGGGTTTGCACCGCTGCTGGATCAGATCAGAGCTGGCACACGCTGGTGTGTTCAAGGACCACTGCAGCTATCAGACACACGTGATTTTAAGGAGCCTCAGGAAATGCCAGCTGCGCAACTCGTTAAAGCAGCAAGGTGAGGTCTGAAATTCAGATGAGGAGGTGTATGTGCTTGGTCCATAGTCAGTGGAGTGCTGTGAATTTCAGCTGGCTTGTCTGATTGAAGAGTGACAGTTTCTGTAGTCAGGGCCTATTTACAGGGGCTCTGCCCTTACTCGCCAACAGTGTCCCAGAGTTTCTCATCTTTGCTGTGTGCCCAGATCCATGCTGTCTTGGAGATAATATGAAGTGTGCAAATAACTGACAGTCCGTTGGCGTGACAGTGGCATTGTTTAGAGGTTCTACGATTATGTAGGCTGCGTTAGTGTGTTCTCTTCTTACCACTTTGATTGGTTCTGTCTTTGTCATGTTTGACCAATGGCTCTTAAGTGTTAAGGTCATTCAGGAATGGGAGGCTTTGTTGATGTTTTCCTGACTCAAGTACGTCAAAGCAGAACAGAAGTAAGAAAGACGAGACACTGACACTGGATTGATGTGCAACACTTTAGTTCTACATACTGTTTACTCCATTTCACAGTTGTTCATACAGTTTTCCATAAATTGTAATACTGCACAGCTTTTCAGTTGTCATAAATATTTTTCCCCTTGTCTGTTTCTATAGTTTCACAGCTGATGCTCAGCTGAGCTGTGAAGTTTGGGTCAGAAATAAAACTTTCTTGATTCTGGAACGTAGGTTTCTGATGGTGTCCTGGGTACGTGGTGTCCAGTACCTGATATGAACTTATGAAGTTTAATGTTAGAAGACACCGAGGCCAGCATGCTGTGAATGCTGTGTAAGGTGTGTGTTGTAAAGTCGATGTTCCGTGCTCTGTAGAGATTTTACCCAAACACAGCAGGGCCACATGTGTACATAGGAAGTTTGAAGAGGGTGTCTGTTTTGAGAAAAACCAATGGGCACCATCTTAGATCCTTGTCTGCTACCAACCATGTTTTTTATTTTAAATATTTTATAAAGAAAATTTTTATTTTATTGCACAAGTCACACCAGAGAAATGTATAGAGATGAGATGGAAAGTACTTCCTTAACACGTCCTCAAGAGAAGGAGGTTATGGAGCACTCGAAGAGGCACACACCATGTTCTCAGAAATCATAACCACTCCTGTGTAAAACAGCATAGCACTGGTGGCTCTGTTTAAATGTTCAATAAACCTTTCTCTTGTGTATATACTATTCAAATTTTTGTATAATGTATGGAAATAATTTATTTAACTGTTTCATGTGTAAGAAAGTTGAATTTTTTTTTACTGCATTGGACATCTCTTTACAGTCTGCAGTGGAGTCCTTTATGTGCCATTGTGTAACTTGGTGTTGTCATGGTTACAGAAGTAATGCTGATGTGCCCTCCTTTACAAATGTCATAATCCTTCTAGAAACAAAATGTGTCCAAGAATATGTCATCCAGGATGTGAACAGCATGTTAGGGAGTGTCCTTCAGATAATGCCGGCCTCTGATGTATTAAGTGTTTATATACAGTGCAAATATTGGGAATACATACGTTTCTGTTACAGGACTGTAAACTACTCCCTGTCCAAAGAACATTCAGATTTTAAATAATTTTGTTTTTTTTTTTTTTTCTTTCTTTCTTTCTTCAGTGCTTTCAGCAAGATTCTGTTGTCAATCATGTACATTTTTTTGGATTAATTAGGATGACAAAAATTCTGTTTTCCTGTGTTTTTGTAGAAATGTATAAGAAACTGAAATGTATAGCAGAATGTAGTGTGTTACACTGAGCAACCAGAACAGAGCAGAGTAGCACCGGCTTGGTTTACAACAACATAACTCTTATTGTTCAGAAGTGTGTACAGAATTTCAAATAAACATTTCAACTGGTTAGATATTTTTATATGATGTGGGCTTGTGTTTTAAAAATGTGAGTTTATTTGTGGAAGGGGACGAGAAATACAGATTTTAACACGTGCTCATTATTAGATATTTTAAAATCTCTACACTGAGGTCAAAGATGAAAAGTCAGTCTTCCGCTTTGTACTAAAAATCTTAAAATAGATTCTGAAAATAGAATTTAAAAAAATGGGGATTTGCTTGATCATGGAGTGAAAAAATTCTGCGTTTCACCAAACTTTGAGTGTGACGGTTTCTAATATTTTATGCAGGACTATAGCTAAAGACTTAAGACGTGTTTAAGCCATTTTTTATTTATTGAATTTGCATGATGTAAGAATATCTTTAGTTTTTTTGCAATAATTTTGCTTTGTAGTTGTTCATAAGCATTTAGTTACAAAAAAATGAAAGAAAAAAAAAAAACCAAATATGCCACAAACCCAACTTTGGTCATCATGCCAAACGCTTCATTAGGCTTTTAGTACATCCATTGGCACTTGGACACCTTGTCTGGATCCAGAAGCTAGTCTGTCAAAGCTCTTAAGAAACACTGGACCAGGTAGCAGAGCTTGTATTTGGTCACGCTCCAATCTCAGGTGCTCTGGTGCCTGCAGATGGCTGAGAACAGGTCCTGCAGTGGTGCAGCCTCGTCTGGTTCCAGCAGTTGAAACTCATTGCAGAAGTTGACTAAGTGGGCAAAGAGGGTGTTGACATGGGGGTGTAGCCCCACCCGCACCAAATCTTGGAAGTGAGCCGAGTACAGGTGTGCCAGCATGTGGAACAGGTAGGTGAAGATCCGCTGCACCATGAAAGTGAAACCGCTGGGAAAGGTGGACCCTGAGGACAACCATCACCTGACAGTTAGGCGTGCAGCACATGTGCCTCGTTTCCCTGTGTCACACCGAACATGGAGCTTTGCTTTTCATTTCTAGGCCAAGTATGTAAATATGGTTAGCCAATCGTGGCACTGTTCAGTGCAGTGTCATTGGTACCTCTTGTATTGTTGCAATATTGGATTATAAATTTTGTCCTTAAGTACATTTATAGATTACCGTACATTCTTGGCCAATCACATTTATACAGGGCAGAGCTGCACCTGTTTTTGTAGGGAAGACTTCCTCATCGGTCAGCAGCTCATGGATGTAGTACATGGTGTAGTCTGTGTAGAGGGGCCCAGAACACCTCACCCTCTTCCCGTGGTCATCGGTCCAATAGTATGTTCTGCTCACAGACAGCCCATGAGGTGTGGTTTAGCACATTGTTCTTACATAAGCTTTCATGTGTGCTATTTCAGCCGGCAGGCTTACATGTTGTTGGGGCCGCTGGCCACAGGGCAGGTCTGACCAGTACAGAACTCGGACAAGGCACTGGAGAGCAGATTAATGTGCTGGTAGAAGGCAACAGCTGCAATGACAAGAAAACAGACAGTATTTCGGCCTCAGTCACAAGCACACTGGTTGTGGTGGATAAACACTGTTTTGTGGAGCTCTTTGTGGTTGTGCCCACAGCAGGACAGCCCAACTCACTGTGACTAGCAACCCACTCTGCTTCATCAAGGCCCTCGGGCAGGACACACAGGACACGCATGTCCACACGGCCCAGATGTGCACGCGCGTAGCCATCAAGCAGGTAGGGTTTCTCTTCCTTGGAGAGCCGTGCTTTTTGCTTGCATTTTTTCCTGGGGAGATATTGTCAAAAAAATCACATTCTTCAAACACGTGGCAACCGTGTTGACTTGCATGTGCACTCAAATCCATGTCTGCTTCTTTACAAGCCCCATGACAGACTGCCATATGACGCCTTACAGTTTTTGCCTCTTCATTACATGTGCCAGTTTAGGTAAGTGCACACTGAAGAATGGATCAGGAGGTCATTTTATGGTTAAAATTAACAGGGACACTGGCTCACACTTCTTCAACATGGTTTTGAAGAAGTCCCAATGTGTATATTGTTCTGCAGTGATCCCATAACTCATCCTGGACTTCTACTCAAGCATAATCATAGATTGATAGAAGCATGGATTATTACTTTAAGCTGTGGTTACAGTGTTTGCACATGCATGGAAAAGTCACATTAAAGTAGCTGTAATTAACTTCTTACATCCTGGACCTGTTTCTGACATCCTGCATGGCCTGCTATGTAAACTGTTTGAGATGGGTGGAGGTAACAGGGGAAACACACTGGAGCTCTTGCCTTGCAGGCATGTACTATGCCTGTTACTAGTCCCCACAGTAATGTCACTCACCTGGACGTTATTTTTTAAACACCTGTTTTAAATCGCCTCTGTGTGATGTTTATACCATAACTCCAACTTTCAAGCTCACTCCTCACAGATGTTGTACATCACTTTACATGTTTACATTTTTTTTTGGACATTAATAGCTCCGCTCCGAGCAGGCTTGTCCAGATGATGTTCATCTTTTTGCTGCAGCGTTGAAGCACAAATCAAGTCTTCTGTTTTTTATTTTACACCCATATCGATCCTCCAAATGGGACGCAGCTTAAAAATAGGCAGCATTGATACAGCAGAGGCTGTCCTGTTCCCAAACTGGCCCTGCCTACATTCTCATAGACAAACCAGGAGTGCCCACACTCCCACGGAACCTCGACCAGACGAACATCACCACCTTTTCATAGACACACTGACAGAGTGTAAACCCCCACCTCCAAACAGTCCACAGTGCTGTCATGTAGTTCTAGTGACATCTGGTTCCACCAATACAAACCTTTCAGCACTGTGTCAGTGCTACTCCCTGCCTTTGCAAACCATGTTGTAACTTGGGACAATGCTCAATGCAGCTCATCAGTAAAACACATTTAAAAGCTGCATTTCACTGAACTGAGGACACATGCATGAAGATATTGCAAAAGAAATTCCTACTCACATCTTTCGTTGTGACACGCCAAAGGATTCCTCATTTGTATCAGAGGTTTCTAAATAGCTATGACACCCCCCCATAGCTGAGAAGCTCTGTTGGGGATCCTGTCCTGGATTCTGTTGTTGCCGGCTTGCAGTTTGGAATTTGCTTCTCTGTGAGCAATACTTGAATCCTGAGCTGCAAACTGAAGCACAGGGTTACCTTGGTTCCAGGATGCCCAGTCTTATTTGGATCGAAGCACCCTGCAAGCTGAAAGACCTGCTCCACCAGTGGGCTGGGACTGGAGCTGTTTATTTTTGTGAGAGAAGTCTGCAGAGTTCCTTTCCCCTAAAAAAACTACAGTCTTTCTTGTCATATGGACATAAGTATTCTCTTAAATGCAGGTAAGACTAAACTCATTGTTCTTTTTTAGAATAATTGTAATTAGGTTGTCTTTTATGATTAAGATAATCTTTGCCATTGTTCTGAACAAAGACTACACTTATTCTTAAAACATATAGTTTAGAAAAAAAGCCTATATGCACTGATCTTAAGAGGTAAGACTATAGTTGTTCTTAATAGAGGCCAGACCATAGCCTGTCTTTCTTTAAGGTACATTTACAGTGAGAAGACTACAGTATTTGTTGCTGTAAAGTCCTTTTTGCTGTGAGGTGAAAAAAACTCTTCCCGTTTTAATTCTTTATACATACCTATATAATCTTTTATGTTCTGTGGTTAGTGTGTCATCTCTGTTCTTTGTAGGTAGAAATCCAACCTTTGTTGAGTATAACTATATAATACATTTTTATGGTTTATAATTCTTTCATATGTAAAACCGTAAAGGTTTTAATGTAGACATACACTTCTGGTTGGAAAAGGCATTGTATTTACATTGTAGCAGCCTGGTGGCTCAGTGGATAGAAGACCGAGGTGGGATGCAAAAGTCTCCCGTCTTAAATCCCAGCACAGCCAGGTGTGTCTTTGAGTGAGACACAGGGCCAGCTCCTCGGGCGCCGCATGTGGCTGCCTGCTGCTCCCCCAGGGGATGAATTAAATGTAGAGAATAAACTTTGTTGTGGCCTGTATGCGTAACATTTATATGTACGCAATGACAATAAAAGCTATTGTTGTTCTGTGAAGGTAAGTCTTTAAAGGCCATTATTGTATTTATGAAGATGATGTATTTCTTACAAGACTAATGGCTCTTCTTGATAAAGTGATGTTATAGTCTTTCTGACCAGAGGTTACACTAAGCTCCTTGCCGTTCCAAAGCCTACAGTCGGTTTGGATGAAAAACAGCCGCTTTCAAATGCGAAACAATACTTTTAGTGGGTTATTATGTAATAGAAGAACTGCTCTCCTTCTGCTTACATTTAGGTCAGCTTGCACATGTAGAGAGGTAGTGTCCGGCTCTGCTCTGTCTGCTCTGATGAGAATACTCAGTTGCTAAGCGCATAAATTTTCGCACCCAGCTGCTGCCACTACTGCATAAGAGAGACAACCTGAATTGTTTCAAATATTTATTTGAATTTACAGCCTAAATTTCACAACCAGTAACATGTACAGTATTGAATTTATACAAAAAAAAAAAAAAAAAAACCCACCAGCATCAGTTTTAATACAAAAGAGCTTCTGACTAAATAGGAGATTCAAACTGAATGCACAGACTTTGACGGCAGTACATAGGTCTTTGTGCCTTGAGTGAATACATACATACAGTACGTACAAAGATAATAGGACACATTTCACTATTGGTACAATTGAAGCGTTTTTGTAAAGGGCTGCCCAGAACTTTTGGCATTCCAATTATGTCAGAATGCACCTGAAGTCCACCGCGTGACAGAACTTACTCGGTCTTGCGAATTTCCCCGAGCTGAGCCGAGACACAGATGCGCAGGAGCACACGGACGCGGTGCGTAGAGCTGCTCTCTGGGTACACACTCGTCTTCTAGGTGCCGACCCTCCATCTGGGCATGGGGTAGGTGAGAACTAGGGATACAGAGACCATGTCCTCCTCAGGGAGGCTCTGTGAGAGCACTGTGCAGAAGAACCCTCTCCAGTCACTGCATGCAGCCTTCAGTTGGACACAGCACTGTGAACAGCAGGCCTTTAGTTCTGTTTTCAACGTGGCCAGACAGGAGATAAACGCTCTGACCCACTGGTGGACAATGCTGGGCTGTTTGATGGGGCAGTTCCAGCACACTCTCTCCTCCTGCACCCACAAACCAGCCCATCTCCCATACCATCACAGAACACTGTTTAAATGCATGGGAATACATTCATTTTTTAGGTGCATTTTCAAGGCAACTGCTATAGGAGGTGAAGGCAGGCCAGAACATATCTTTTACACACCTTCAAAAGGAAAAAAGAAAAAAGAAAAGAAAAACGTACAGAGGAGTAATGTCAGAGCTAAGCCGTCCACTATTCATGTAACAGCATGAAGCATGTCCATGTGTAATGAAAACATCATAACTCACGTGCTGAGATTTAAAGGAAACCACACGACCAGGACCTACTTCTTACTGTCTGAATCCAAATGATAAGGACCCTGAGAAATGCTTTAGCATAAGGCTTTAGTTCACGGACAAAAATAAAACTAAAAAATAAAAAGCATCTTTATAGTTGAGGAAGACTAAAGGTATTTAGTGGAAAACAGCCAGCATTAGACACCAGCAGAAAAACCATGAACAAGGGTGACCAGAACAAACTCTCAGCCATCATGTCTGCATCCTAATCTGGGGAGTGCCCTGTTGTCCAGTGAGGGGTAAGCATTTACCACCACTGAGCCAATCAGGTTCCTTCTGACAAAATAAGCCTTTCCAATCACGTTTTGTTTTCCATGTGCTTGCTCACTCTGCCGTCGTTTTGGAATAAAAGGCATTTCATCAGAAATGAATCGGTCACATACAAATTCACCTTAACCAGCGTACCAATGGACAAGAACAAATCGTCTCTGCATGGGGATGTTTTCAAAGGTGACTAGGGATAGGTCCCGTGGGAGATACTGATAAACACCTTACCACAGGAACACAGAGCGGGACTAGCTGGGCACTGATGCTGGGGAGAATTAAATAAAGTTACATTATTGCATTTCATCAAACATTACATTGCAACCTGCAAAAGATTTTTTTTTTGCCATGTATCTGATATTCATCAAAAAATATATTACGTTTACATTATAACCAAGAGAAAAGCCACAGGCAGGTACAGTTCTTAGTCTTGTGACACAGGATAAAGGTGGCGTGATGCAGCCAACAAGGCGGCCTTGGAAATGGACATTACGTCTTGTCTGGTGTGGGAGAATTACCAAAGCCAGTGTGTATCTGCATCACACAGCAGATATACTATTGTTCAACCTGCGTAGGTCAACACAACATTACACGGGTAGACTTCACACCTGTTAATTCCCAATCAAAGTCTCAGGGTACAGTGTCGAAAAGAGTCTCTTTATGGCACGCCACACACCAGTTGAGAAATCAAGAAAGTCATGTTTGACACCCCACAGATAAAGCAGGATGTGTCAAGTAATGCTGTGCTATTATAGTAGCAGTGGGGTTGGATGGTTCTAATATCATGAGCGGGCCTATTCTGACAGCCAAGGTTCAGAGGAGTACATGACTTCCATATTGCTCTCCCTCACACATGTACACGCATGCGCACGGACACACACACACACACACACCTCCTGCTTGAGTCCCAGTCAAGACCATGTTATAAGGGACCACTTTCCACCACTCCTATGTTTGGTTCGTGTATGCACCCAGCAACAGAGGGGTAGCTTCAACTTCCAATTACATAGTTTGAGATAATCTTAGCAAAAAAAAAAAAAACACACCTATGACTGGAACTTTTGCCATGCTACTCTTGACCTTCTTCCCTGCACAGAGAAGGGGAGGTGCTGTCTTAGGCATATACAGAGGTGAGGAGATTTTCACTGGCAAACAAACTGAAAGCCTTATCGTACACAGCTTGTACTCGCAGCACAATCCCATTACGTCACCCAAGCAAGACGTAAGGAAAGAGAACCAAGGCAATGTGTTTAATTAATGTCTGTCCCTTTAAACAAAGGCGTTTCTCCAACTCAAGTCATTAGTTATTACACCTTTATCTCCTGCTACATCCTTCTGTTGACATCACAATTCTGTCAGACACACCCTCAAGTATGAACTCATCCACGTTTCAGCCCATTTTCAACCTGAATACAATTAAAAGTAAAAGAAAAAAGACCCTGCACACAATCAGTCACTTAGAACCTGTGAAGGCCAGAACGTAAGCACTCAGTGTTTACTGAAAGAAAAAAATAAAAACATCTAGAGGACCAACAAGAAATATGAAATGCTGAATTAAGAGGAGAAAAGATGGGTATTGTCTGTATATGTGCAATACATACATCTCTATATATGGGTTACAAATAGCTACATATTACACAGACCCCATCAAGTTTGAAGTTGATGGCAAAAATTGGAGTTTAATGTTGACACTCCATTTTCCAGCGGAGATACTCTAAAGAAATGGGAATGCCATGACCTTACTGCCTTAAACTTGGAACTTGTAGCTTTTCCAGAGAGTCTAAGACACCAGCAGTCACAGATAAGGAGGACTGCCACAATCAACCCTGTGTGATGACTGCAAATCTAAAGTCTCTTTGCATGGCATTGTGCAATACATGGTAACATGGGGACAGCCTGGGGGGCAGTAGATGACCCAGTAGGAGACACCGAATCATGGCTCCAGGAGACAGACACACACACACACCTCAGACTTTGGCGAAAATTAAATGTGACTAATCACAGGAGTCCAAAATTGCTCTTTCAGAGTGTAAGAGTCATCAGAAGCTATCAATGTGCTACATGTAACAAACTTCATCTCTTGTACGTGTGTGTACACACACACACACACACACACACACACACACACACACACACACACACACACACACACACACACACAC
>JABJVR010047437.1:9766-27669 GCA_025773905.1 Chitala chitala | reverse complement strand
CTGGCGGAGCTTCGTCCAAGCGGATACATTTGGAGTCAGCTGCTCTACGAAGGCATCCTGCTCAGATGGTGCCCAGGTGGGCACCGGGTAACCACATGCAGGAGGAGAGAGTTTAGAGAGGGGTTAGCAAATAAATGCATCCACCAGCTTACATATTATTATTGGAACCAAAAGAGGACCCCTGGAAGTGCCCATCATGGTGCCTGCATTTAAATAAAATTGGAATGACATGAAGAGGGTGAAACACTCTGCATGATGTTTTCTGAACACACTGCAGGTCCTAGTTCTCTGTCCTTAAAGCAGAGATGATGCCCAAAATGTCTGGCATCTACAAACTCCATCCAGTAATGGTGCTCAAAGTCAGTTGAGGGGGATGCAGCCTTCAGGGAGGGGTAGTATGCTGGCTGGGAAACAGAAAAGTGTATTTGAGTAAACTACCTATGCATTTTCTATCAAGCTGAATAATTTAAAGATCAAAACAGTTATACTTAAAGTGTTCCAAGAATTTTTCATTACATCCAATATTAAATTACTGTAGCGTGGTATTAATTACTGTCGTGCAAAATGTGCTGATCGGATGTGAGTTAGCTGAGTGAAAACCAGCTTTAATTGCAGTTCTTTAGTTTGTACTAAGAAGTTATTTTGATGTGGATGCCTTTAAAATTTAACCCAATCAGTGTGCTGTTTTTCATAGCACAGAAAAAAGACAGGGAATGATGTTTTTATATACTGCAGTCTGGTGAGGTTTGAACAACTCAGATGTCCACACTGAGAAAATGAGACTGGCACTAGGGACTGAATTACATCAGATACCACAGTGGGCTGTCTACAGATAATAACTGCCCTAAATAACATCTTTAAAATGAACCTACCACACTACAAATGTGCTCAGCCAGATTAGCTAAATTATTGCCCTAACCATGTGAGTGGTGGCTGTCATTAGTATGTACTTTGATTCATTTCAAGCAAGTATAATTTTCACAGCAGTGTGTAATGCAGGTTTTGTAGCATCAGTGAGTAATTCTTTATTAATCTGTTATACAGTGTGTAAGATTAAAATGTGGTCTTGTGGTTGTGAGGAGAAGAAGACCTTTTTGGACAAATTCTCAGGTCCAAAGACACTGGTTTTTGGCTGATAGTGGTGCCTGATTTTGTGGGTAAAAAATGTGCAGCCCTGTTACACTGCTAGTGGCTGAGTGGTACTTTTAAAATGGAACCAAGAACTGTATTTATAACACTGTAAAAATGATAAATTAGCCAACAAGAGAATCTGAAGCAAAGTTGTACAGACAGAAGACTGAAACAAATTAAATAAACACAGAAGACATACATGGCGTGCCCTGGGAATGCAATGGAACGTCTCTGTGCTGAGAAAACTGCTTCTGTTAGTGTAGGAAGCTGGAGGCCAGCAGAAGATGTGACGGTCTCTCCTTCTGTGCTCCTTGTTGAAGTTCCTTTTGTCCTCAGCTGTCACCTCCTGACAGGCAGCACAAGCTGCATGTTATGCGTCACGGTGAGAGAAATCGTCAGCCGTCTGAGGACTAGATTGCCTACCTGAGGCCTTTCCACGTTCTCCCATGCCACTGAGTGCTTACCGCTTGGATCTGCTGTCGGCTTGTCCTCTGAAGTTCACAAGGGCTTGAAAGCATTTGTAAATCTGAATGCGAAATATCAGTCTGCCGCATGTTTTTTCAAAGTGGAACTGACATTTTTTTTATTTAAAAAAAATATTTTTACAACTGCAGGAAATGCAGTCATGTCGCATATAGTGACAGGGCTGAACTGGCTCTCGTAATTTCGCAAACAGTATGAATTTTCTGAGGGGAAACTAAGTAAAAATTAACACTCATTTATTTAAATTTTTTTGTCATTTGGAGCACACTCAATAATTGTAGACTGATTTTTTTTAATTGTATGATTTTACAGATCTTAACATCAGACCTTGCCTCTTTCTAGATGACCGATCGTGCCTTCTAAACTCATCTGGCTTCTAACAAGTACAGTTATATTTGACTGCTGCCCATCCTTTAAAACACCTTGTGAGCCAGACTGTGTTTACAGTGGCGTGTGACCGAACTCCGATACCAGTATTAGCAGCACACAAATAAGTCAAGTTAAAGTTTTATATTCAATTCAATTGAGGATCCATTGTTCTGTGTGTGAGGATGTAAAGTTCTGTGTGTGAGGATGTAAAGACTCAAGGTGCCATGATGTGAAAGGCCTTAAAGGTGAATAATAAAGAGTTTAAAGTCGATCCTGAACTATGTAAGGGATGCAGAATGGGCGTAATGTGCCCGTATCCCGGGGAGATGGTTAACAAGTGAGCCACAGGGACACATAAAAATGACTTCTTCTTTTGGGGGTTTAAACAATCTGCTGGTAATCCTGGCTCCTTCTGTGCTGAATGGGGGAAGCACTGTCACGGTGTTTGGGGGGTCATTTGGATGGGAAACGTGTTACGTACTTGTACTGGTTTTTCAACATGCTGGTGACAGAATCAGAATGAACTGCAGTAAGTCAGTGACCAACAATGGAACTGCAGCAGAATAGCCTCAGTGAAGCTGACTCATTTCACGTCCTGCCCAACTTTGGAGGTGAATAGATGGACGGACTATGAGACCGAGTGTGCAGATCAGATCATTCTCAGGCACTTTACAAAGCGATGCAAAGATGCACATTCAGTGGGAAAATAAAATATTATTGAAAATTTGCAGAACAGAGTGGTTTCCTTTAAAAAAGTGTCTAGAAATTTTTCAAAACAGGACAACAATTTCTATTCAAAATGTTCATCAGAAAGAGGAAATCAATTCAGTTCTTGACAATACCACTTCTGGGCTGTGGTAATTACTTGCCGGAGACTGGTGCACCAAAGATAAAATTCAGAATTTTGTTTATTTTTCCATCTGAGGGCAAGAAAAGGCTAATAATTTTCCGTCTGCTTCCTGGGAACATTTTTGTTACTCACATCGTAAGTTTATAAAGCATAAAGTTGAGTGTGTGCAGTTTAGTAAACAAATTATGGTCTGTCTTTTAAAAGTTGTCACCTCGTATAGTTAGAGTTGTATATTTTGAGAGGCTGCATTCATCAATGCATTAAAAGCCGTCTATTTAATTTGCATTAATATGACGAAAAAACACTTATCGGGCCACCGTAATAATTTTGTTATGAGCCGCATAAAGTGGGAGATGCTTGGGTTTAAGCACTGGGTCAGTATGGAAACAGTGGAAACGCAGGGCGGGGGTAGACCCTGGGAGCCTCTAACCAGCTGCATTGATTTTCTCTCAGCAGAGATTGACACAGAAAAGGGCATTAATTGCTGAGTACAGCTTTCGGTTTGGATTCGCTGGAGCCACAGGTACTCAGACGTCTGGCTGTCAGACTGAACAGGCTCAGGTCCACCCTGCCTTCAGCTGGCAGCCTGCCCTGTTCACCCACTTCCTAACTCAATTACATACACTGGTAAGACTAACACACAGCTTATATAAGTTGGCAGCTGGCATTGTGGCAACGGAGTGTGTGAACTGAGCTGTAAATACACTGTCACGTTCAAACAAAATTAACTTAAACTATATTACTTAAACTAATACTTCTGCCTTTACTTGTTTTTAGATGTAACTGTGATGAAGGGGTTGTCATGGTTAGCAGTAGCACAATAATTAAAGTTTCCTCTCATGTCTCATACGTTACGACTGTCCAGTTGAGCACAATTGGGTAGACAAATCTATGGCTAGTAATTTTGTCAGCAAAACATTAAAGCAACACACACAAACATCTCTTAAATGGCTTCTATTTTATTTGCTACATTTTCAGGCAAACACATCTGACTTTTGTTTTGTTTTCCATGGAAAGGTACAGCAGCTCACATTGTTACCAAGGCAGTCTGGGTAACCTAGTCTTTGGCTCTGGCTCCAATTTGTAGGCGGTTTGTCACTGAGTAGGTGCAGAGCTGCTTCATCAGGAGAAACCACTGTGTGAACTAAATTACCCAAATTTTGTTTTCATGTTTTGTGTGTTCAGAATTAATCTTGAAATTATCTTGTATATTTTGTAAATAGTATTGTCAGTTATGGTTGGTCCTCATGTGCATTTACTGTCTTAATAGAATGAATTAAAAATTGAGTGGTACATTCTGGAAGGTGAGGCCATTGTGATTTAAAGCCACCAGATGTGTTAGCTATGAGAAAAAAATAGGAGGAAGAAGAAGATGATGATGATGATTTTTTTTTTTTAATTTGTTTTGATTTTCATTATAAACAGTTTAAGTCATACGTTAGGTGCACTTCAGGCACACAATACATACATTTGCACTAAAGGGCTGTTGTGTTTGTTTTCGTTTGTTTGTTTTCATTTGTTTTGTTTGTCTTTGTTTATTGGTTTGTTAGTTTGTCGGTTGGGGCTGTGGTAACACAGAAGCATAGAAGGCATCCTCTTCACTGCTGTGACACTTTTGCACAGTGTATTACAGATGGTTCTCAGTGTATTTCTAATTCCCTACTTTGTAAGCACGTTTGCATTTTGATTAATGCATTAATTAATCGCCCCTCCTGACTTGAGTAATTTTGTAAGTGTGGGGACAGTTCTGAAGATGTCAGTAAGTAGAACTACAGAAGTTCCATGCTTGCCCTACAGTAAACATGCCGGGGTTTGTTCCCGTATGCGTTCCCCTGTGGTTTTTTCAGCTCATGCTTGTTACTGCAGGGTGACACTCTGCCTATAACAGTATCCCATATAATGAAGTGGACGTGTATTCTGGTCAGCACTGTGAGAGGAGAGCCCAGCAGCTGTACATCCTCACTCTCTTCACTCTCCATGTTGGTGAGAAGCTCAGTGGCTGCTTAACATTGTCGCACTTGACGTCCGTGTGAAGGAGGGAGTATGTCGGCTGTTATGTTACCAGCGGCTGTTCTTAACGGGAAATGACAGACACGCGGCGCATGTCAAGGGCCGCAGTTCAACTCTTCAGTTTTCTTACATACCCTGGCTGTACTTGCACTGCCTGCCAACCAGCAGTGTGGTGGAAAGTATCTGGGTGTGTGGAGATGAGCTCTCTGTGGGGAAGTCTGCAGCTCCACTTGTGTGAGACGCTACAAGATCATCATTACAGGAGGGAAGGACACAGGTTCTATGGCCAAGTATGTGGGACACATATGAGGAATTTGTTCTCTGCATTTAGCCCACCCCCCTGGGGGGGGGCAGTGGGCAGCCATTTTAAGCACCTGGGGAGCTAGCACAGAGTGTCTTGCTGAAGGACACACCTAGCAACTGGGTTGGGATTCAACCAAAGAGTTTTCCACACCCTACCCACTGAGCCACCAGGCCACTTTTTAATAAATTATTCATTATAATTTTTACAATTCACATTTTCTTGCCCATTTTCTGATACACATATAATCTGATTTTGACATCTCTATATTTTTAGGAGAACTGTGGGTAGAATGATCATTAAACATGTTAAAATGCAGTACCTGAAGGTGGAAATTTGTCCAACTCCCAGCTGGGGGCCTGGAGGTTCTTAATGTAACTGATTCCAGTGTAATATTCAATGGGAAAAGATGTTAAAAGGCAATGAGCCATGGAAAACTGTCAGTTAAGCTGTGAAATAATATCAGTTTGAAATAATAACATCAATTATTCATCTGGGTATTTGGTGAAGAAACATTGGTTTTATATGCACTGGTAAATTAGTTTTGTGGGGGTTTTTTGTATGTACCTTCTTTGGCTTAGCAATTTTGCTTCAGCTCCTGTAAGACTTGAGTTTAAGTCCACAGAGAAATATTGATTTATTTCATGCTTATTCTGTGTCAAAGTCAAACAATTCTAGTGCACTGATGTCAAATGTCAGGGCTCAAAGGGGACTAATGGTCAGACGTCACAGAGAAACAGAAGACAGGCCCGTTTCCTACATTTCAAGTATGATTATCGACTGCATGTTTTATGCTTCAGCAATTCATGAATTTGAAACTGGAGAAGAGGCATTTAACCCTATTAAGCACAAATCTGTGGAAGCAGCACTACATCTAGCCTTTTCCAGGATCTGTATTTGACCTTCTAAGATGTAAAAAAGGGATTGTGCTTGTCATTAAAATATTTGTCTGAGATAAGGACTGTCGGATTGGTGTCCTACTTTCTTCTGAACATCATGCCCTGGTCAGAGCTATCTTTGCACATGTTGACATCCGTTAGTTGTGCTAATGATCACACACAGGTGTGTCTACATGTGTATACATAGCAGCCTGGTGGCTCAACGGGTAGGACATCAGGCCGGGATGCAGAAGTCTCCTGGTTCAAATCCCAGCTCAGCCGTTAGGTATGTCCTTGACCAAGGTACCCCATGCTAGCTCATACACACATATGAAATGTTGTAAGTTGCTTTCAATAAAAGCCTCTACTAAATGACTAGTTATTGTTAACTATATTACATCTACCCCTTTGGCAAAGTTTTTTTAAAGGAAATTTCAGTTTCTCTCCAGGATGTTGTAGATTGAAACCCCAGACTGCAGGCTTTTCGCTGGCATCGGTAAATGTAAATACCCAGTGACTGGTGTCTGCTAAGAATCTTATATGATATCTTTAAATGTCACAGTTCATTTAATCAAGTTTGTAGAACATGGAAAGTGGTAGCTGGTTGAGATCCATGATCAAAGGCACCCTGTTCCCCACCCCGTGTGGCTTTGGGTGATGAATAATGACACAGGTGCATTAGTCCCTCTGACCTGAAGCAGCACCCTGAAATCTTTCACAGTCCCACAGCTCCTTTCAAATTTTCAGCAGGTTCCTGCTAGTGATGAGGAAGTGTCATGTCACACAGCTTGCAGGAAACTAGCCTTACTTCTGAAAGGTTTAACACGGATGGAAAATATGGCACATGTACAGCATCTGACCTTCAAAGTGTGCAGGATTTGACCTTCAAAGTATGCAGGATCTGACCTTCAGAGCGTGCAGTATCTGACCTTCAAAGTGTGCAGTATCTGACCTTCAAAGTGTGCAGTATCTGACCTTCAAAGTGTACTGGATCTGAACTTCAAAGCGTGCAGGACCTGACCTTGAAAGCATAATCTCTGCTTTAAAAAAGGCAAAGTCTGAGAGGTAGCATTTATATACAGGCTGCTGGTGTGACACCAGTAAATTAAGATCTCATTCCAAAGATTTGTTTTTTTTTTATTGGGAGAATATGTCCATCCATCCATCCATCCATTCTGTAAACTGCTTGTCCAATTCAGGGTCATGAAAGGCTTGGATCCCATCCCAGGAGGTACAGGTCACAGGGCAGGGGGCACCCTGGGCAGGGCACCAACCCACCACAGGGAAAATGTGTGTTCTGTTTAATTTCTGGGACATTATAAATAGAAACTGCCCCTTTTCCCCTTTATGTCCTGACACTCTAAGACATGTTTTAGAATTCCTTCATGGCTGAAGTCTGTGGAGACATCCCACACTCACAGCCCGTAATTGAAAGGAGATCAAACTCCTTCAAACTTATTCTCGTCTTTGACTTTATCAACAGCTTTACACTACAAAAGATTAATCCCAGTTATCCTCTCTGTTAAGAGCTAGGGAAACCAAGATGAAGAACTTTAATCCATTTTTGGGGGGGGGAAGCAAAGTTCAATATCGTGTTTTAGCAGTGCGCTATCAGCACTTGGGATGATGAGAAAGTCCCGTGTAAACTGCTTTGCTCCCATCGGCGCATTATATTGTAGTTTTTTTTTGCATGTTTCGTCTGATGGCTTGCTGCAGATCACGCGCATGAAGCTGAACTGGGAGAATGCAATAGGCACACCTTCTTTTTAGCAAGCATTCAAAATGATTTCAGTTCCACGTCTTCAGCAGGTTTTTAAGGTACATGAATTACTTTCAGTGCACACCTGATAAGGCTGCTGACAGGCAGTAAGGGGAAACCCTACAGTCAAGGAACAAATGCAGCCCTCCCTTGTATTTTGAAACACTCATTAAGAAAACCACTTTGTTACCAAGCAGATGGGAACGGTCTTTTAGAAAATCATCCATCTTGAGAACTCGTACATGCCTGTACAAATTTTCACTCTTGTGTATAAATTTGCCTAATCTAATTGTATTTGTTCTTAAAACTGCTTTTTCATGCCTTGTTCGCTCTTTTTGTGGATGTTTTTCAGTTGAGGAGCTGATCAGGATGTTCAGTAGGTAACAATGGGGAAAAACTGGTGCCCGTTAAGGCAGCCTGCTGGCTCAATGGGTAGAACATCAGGTTGGGCAGCGGAGGCCTCCCAGCTCAAATCCCAGCCCAGCTGCCAGGTGTGTCCCTGACGAAGATACTCAGTGCCAGCTCCCCGGGCACCGCATGTGGCTGCCCACTGCTTCCCCCCCCTAGGGGGATGGGCCAAATGCGGTGATTCAATATCAGCCCTGGTTTATGCAACATCATAGCTATGGGCTGGGTATGTGATATGGGCTGGGTATGTGATATGGGCTGGGTATGTGGTATGGGCTGGGTATGTGGTGACCTTCCCAAATGGGTCCAATTACACTACAAATGTGTTGTGCTGGCATGTTGTTCCCTACAATCCCAAAATGCAGGACTTCTTTCTGTTCCACTCATACATAAAAGTATTGGCCCTAGAGCTTTTAGTCACAGAGCTCCTAGTCTGTGGAATAGGCTGCCTGGTTACGTACGGGATGCCAAATCTGTCTCAGTCTTTAAATCCCGACTGAAGACCTACTTTTTTGATTTAGCCTTCCCACGACAGTCTCTGTAGCTCACAGTAATTACTGCTGCTGGCGCATGCTGTACATGCCAATATAACTGTAATATTTTACTATGGGTCTACCACTGTTCATATTATTTACTAACCCTGCTCTGCAATTTTTCTTTGTCCGTATGTGTACCTGGTGCCTGCCTGGGCACCATCTGAGCGGGATGCCTTGTTAGAGCTGCTGACTCCTAGTTTACCCCCTTGGGTGAAGCCGTCGCCTGAGGGACACCACATGCCTTTTGAGTTACTTCTCCTGGAGCACAGGAGGACTATATAGTGTCATTTACATTCATAGTCTCAATGATAACCTATTTATTCTGTTAGCATGCCCGGGAGGGGCTGGGCAGCCAATCAGCCTTGGTCCCCCAGAGGTGTTTTTTCTCCACACTGTGGAGTTTTTGGTTTCTCTCCTCCAGTTGTCTGGTTTTGTTAATGATTATTCATATCTCAATCTTTCACTTCCTGATATTTAGCAAGATCTGAAATCTTCTGCTAAGCAGTTCGAGGCACCTCATTGTAAAAGGTACTATATAAAAATAAACTGAACTGAATTAAATTTTACAAGAGGCAAAATCAAATACTACTGTTCTGACAAGATGCCGCTTAGAAGAGCTTGGAAAGGCCATAATCCAACTCTCATAATGTTGAAGATGGCTATCGTGGAGTGGAGAGGTGTTGGAATGGTTAGCTTCTGCATCGGCACTTGGGCATGCTTGCTGTTTCCCCTTGGAATCCATATCATGTTGGCCTTGTGTCAAAGGAGGGAAGGAAGACTGTGTGAAAATAAAGCAGACAAAAGGTAAGAAGTGAAATTCAATGCAGGAAGGCTGGACAGGAACAAAGTTGTTCCCTGACACTAAAGTTCTACTCTGCATTATTTAAGGGGAGAACTGTCCTTGTGGAGTACTAAAACTAATCTAGTAAAGTTAAATCTGTTATTTTAACAGTAAATCATTTCAGCTGGTATACTGGTGATAATCCTCGCAACCATCTATTAAAACATGTTTTTCCAGCCTGCTGTCATGCAGTGCATTTTACCGTCCTGCTGGCTCGCAGTGCATTTTACCCTCCTGCTGGCACACACTATGTATTACCGTCCTGCTGGCACGCAGTGCATTTTACCATGCTGCTGCCTCGCAGTGCATTTTACCATCCTGCTGTCATGCAGTGCATTTTACCGTCCTGCTGGCTCGCAGTGCATTTTACCCTCCTGCTGGCACACACTATGTATTACCGTCCTGCTGGCACGCAGTGCATTTTACCATGCTGCTGCCTCGCACTGCATTTTACTGTCCTGCTGGCTTGCAGTGCATTTTATCCTCCTGCTGGCTCGCAGTGCGTTTTACTGTCTTGCTGGCATGCACTGTGTTTTACTGTCCTGCTGGCTCGCAGTGCATTTTATCCTCCTGCTGGCTCGCAGTGCATTTTATCCTCCTGCTGGCTCACAGTGCGTTTTACCGTCTTGCTGGCATGCACTGTGTTTTACTGTCCTGCTTACTCGCAGTGCGTTTTATCCTCCTGCTGGCTCATAGTGCATTTTACCCTCCTGCTGGTTCGCACTGCGTTTTACCCTCCTGCTGGTTCGCAGTGCGTTTTACCCTCCTGCTGGTTCGCACTGCGTTTTACCCTCCTGCTGGTTCGCACTGCGTTTTACCGTCCTGCTGGTTCGCAGCGCGTTTTACCCTCCTGCTGGCACGCGTTGCAGCTCTGCCCTTTTCCATGGGGTCAATTATTCATTTTGTTTATTTATTTAGGCACCTTTAGGCGACACCTGGCGGCGTTGATGAAATTTGCATGAGAAAGTGAGGAAAGTTCTGGTTCTCTTGCTCCAGCATATGTGGCCAAGGGTTCTCCCTGTTATGACTGCTGAGTAGAACGGGGAGGGGCTCTCCCGTGTGGTGGGAGACACACCACTGGCCTGCATGCTGTAGCCCAGCTGATGTGAGTGCAGGGTGGAGATGAGAATCAGATCGCTGTCAGCCTGTGAAAAGGGGGTCAGGGGAGGGGTGCTGTTCAACCACTTTATGTAGTATAGCTTTACATTCAACTAATACAACAGCAATGAGTGTGACACATTGTCCACTGTGGTTACTCAGTGAGCCCAGCCTTTGTGAATCATTATGTAACTGACTGTCTGCACTAAACGCCTTTGTTAGTAGTATTAATACTTCGTGGCTTAGTGGAATTGCTACTAGAGACTGCTGGGGCTCCTCATGTTAGAGGTGGTGTTAAGCAGGTAATACTAATAATGTGCCAGGACTAAGCCGTCTCTTTATCATAGGTGTCAATTTGCAAGTCAATCCTCTCCATTTTACGCAATGTAAGTGATTTGGTGATAGAGCCAAAATTCAATTTTCCCTGTAAATAACCCAACTGAAACTTACCTTCATGTAATACAAGTATACACATAGGAAATACAGAACTTATCTTCACTGGTGAGCCCCAAAATATTTTAGGCTAACTGACATATCCAAGGCAACAATGTAGTTAACAAGGAAATCCAGACTTTTTTCCCAGTGTGTAATATAATGTAGAACACTATTCAATTGAATGTGTGGATTCAAGTTTATTAGAAAAATATGCAATCCTTCGGCTGTGTGTAAATGTAAAGGGAACGTTAGCGTGTAAATTAACAGGAGTGCTATTCCTCAGGGAACTGAAGGTAAACACCAGGACGTTGTACTCAACAATCCAACTGCGGTTTCATTAAGTAATGATGTGTTTTCTGGGTGAATGTAACTCCCTTTCAAAAGACAGTACATTGTGTTGTGTTTCCAAAACAGGTATGAACCATTGCTGGCAGCAACACCACCCCCCAACCCAAGGATATAAATCCCAGCTGTTAGTTCAGCCCCCCTCCACTACTAAAGACTGATCTTGACTCCACTGAAGTTTGCATTCTGCCATCTCTTCACTCTTTATTTGGTTTTCATTTGGCTATGGAAACCCAAAGCTAGAGGTGGTCCCCGCACTGTTTTCACTCAGCCCCAAAAGCACAAGTGATGCATTAAGCCCTCACCCCTGCAAAAATTGACAACCGTCAGAAGAATTTTGACATTATTGGGAGCAAGACACTTCTTTAAAAAATTAACTAAATAAATAAAATCCAGCACAAGAGACAACATTGCAGATGGACTGGCCTTGCTGCAAGTGGTGGAGAAACGAAACCGTGAAACGTACCACAGGCTCCTCATTTCACAGCTCCTCCTGTGCTTCAGAACGGAGCGCTGACTTGTGATAACCGACGCACGTTGTGAACACGTCCAGTGAGCCGGCTGTCTGCGACCTACACGGCACCTTTTGTTAATGAATCGTCGTTATTGTTTTAACCCAGTGCTCCATTTCCTGTGTCTTCACCTCTGAGACACCACAGGACAAAGAGGAACTGAACCACTTGAGTGCTGAAATTCACACCATGGAGGGCCTGGGGGTGGGCAGGAGGGCCTGGGGTACATGAAGGCTTGAGGAGAGACATGAAGGGCTGGGGGAGGGTGTCCCAAAGGACCGGCGTCATGCTTCATGTGCTCCCTGCGTACAGTGCAAGTCTCAGCCAGTAGTACAGATTTATTGGCTTCCATTCAGCAGCCTCCTGCTTTTCTCGTATTTTACATGCACACGTGTATATGTGTGTACTCAGGCATTCTTAATATTGAATAATACATACGGTTCATATTTCATGTCTGTACACACCCCCTCAAATTTCCCCGTTTCAGTACTAAAATGCACTAAAACCACTATTAAGAATACGTACACGTCCAGTGCTGAGTGTGTCATTTTATTTCATAAAGAAAACAGCCTGTGATTGCTCAGCGGAAGTGTCCATTTTTCTTGCGTACTTGCTCATTGGTGCAATGCATGTAGCCACTGCGGACCACATGACCTGCTAACGGAAGGTCAGGCTGCGTCCTCAACATGGACTCTCGTGCAAATGGGTGCAAGGTGGAAAGTCAGTTGTGTGGCATGGAGGAGAAGGATACAGGGGTGGGGAGGGGGGCTTGGTTAGAAGCTCAATTCCTTACCTTCAGTTATCATCCAATATGAGGTAGTCAGCAAGCAATTATCCACTCAACCTGCTCCTCTCACTCCCAGGAATAATTAGACACAAAGCGGTCCTGTTGTGTCTATGGCTCTGCGTTTCATTTTACCTTCAGTAAAATGTTCCTGTCCAATCATTCCTTTTCTAATGAAGCGGATGTCAAACAAGGGCTCCCAACATTCTTTTAATCCACACCTTCATCAGTGCAGCTTCCGAACAGCAAATGTTCGTCATCTGAGAAAACAGTGTTTTGGGGGGGAGGGCTGGAAAATAAAATGAAATTTAAGCAACTGTTATGGCTTAGTTTTCTCACATATTTAGTTTTATTGCTGTCTTGATACCGCTCTGTATAGAGCAGTCACACTGGGAGAGGAGCCGTTTAAAAATAAACGAGGATGAGCAAAATAATAAGACTTGAGTAATATTGATCTGTGGCTGTAACTGTACAGAGAGGACCGAGGTCAGGCTCGAGCACAGCCCCATTTCAAACATGCTCTTTCACTTTTAGAAAGACGTCCCAGCCGTGGAGAAAAGTGTCAGGTTACATGGGAAAAGCTAACCCCTGTCTAGACCCTTCTGCACGTAAATTTTTGCTCAACCATCATTGATTTCCAAAATTTCTTGTTTTATTAAAATACTTTAGCGCTGCTGCCTGAGAGACATGCCTGGGGTCCTGGGAGGTCACAAAACAGACTGCCCCGCCTCCTTTGGACATGTCCACCAATCTGCAGGTAGTCTGAGGATGCTTCATGAGAGAATGGTGGGATGTGTTGAAAGTTCACACGTGTACCCCTTAGGACATGTGTGAACGGAGCAAGTGGCTGGTACTTCGTGCTGCTCTGTGTCTCGTTTCTAACGATTGACTTGACACGCTCCTTAATATCATTTACAGACTAACTTGGGGGACGTCTGTAAGGACAGCGGTGTGCGTGGTGATGACCACTTTGGTCTGATAATGAGTGTGTAACTGGCACAATAAGGTCACAAAGGTCAGTCTCTCCATTACTGCCTATCAACAGAGTATTTCTCTGCCAGGCAAAGAATAAATAATTCACTGGCATGTACTTATATCCTACAATAAATGTGTTTAATATGTCCCTTCTTTGACTGGTGCACTTTGAAATGGTTTCATGAGATTAATTTATGCTTTAACTACATTTGTATGAACGTACATGTTATTAAACCTTGGTGAACTCTGTTCCCTTGTATGGGGTAACAGTAAATGACAGAACATATCCAATGTCTGTTTATTACTTTTCCAGTTCGGCAATCCTCTGCATGATATAACAGTCTATGAAGTGTAAGGATGTAATGAGAGTCATTTTGGACATAATCTGATTTAGTGTTTTACAGTTTCCACATTGTCAGATATGCTTAACCACATGCCTGCAGGAGATATGGCTCTGGGGTGAGTCATAACAAATTACCCCCATGTGTAGAGAAGCAGCAGTGGCAGACGGGGTATTCTCCTCTTCACAATTAAAGCTCCACTCCGTATCTTCTTTTTAATAGTTGTCAATTCAAGTTTCGGAAGAGGACAGCTGTTGCACCCTAGAGGAGAAGTGCTTATTTTAATGGGCTGTTAAAAACATAAAATGGTAAAAATTAGTATGTGTGTTGAAGTAATATCTGCCAAATGTGCTTATAAGTGCAGTTGGCCAGTTTTACAATCTGTCTTTGTCTCTTTAGTCCTCCATCACACCCCCTTTCTCTCCCTGGACACGTCACATTTTTCTCCAATTTGCCTGCCTGTGAGAGAAAGGCATCTGACTCCAGTGTTCACTGCATTTAAACTGTTATATGAAAGATTGATGGCTTCTGTCACATGACTTGTAATTCTGTGCTGCGATCCACACGGCCAGCCACGACGCTTGTGCTCCAACGTGTGCTGGTAACGTGTTCAGTTGGATTTATACAGCACTGAACACTGTGTGGTGGTTTGGTCTATTTTGCAATTAATAATTAGACAGAATGCAGACATCAGAGGAGATGTTGGAGAAGGCCTTGCATTACAGTTTTGTGAAGAAAAGTAAACAGCCAAAAAAAGGTAAAGGGGTAGTGGAAGTACCAAATGAACTATTAAAAACTTAATCATTTTTTAATTGAAAATACTGAACCTTCAGACACCATTATCGTTATCTAAAGTGGTTCAAAAGCAGAAATGAAGGCAAGATCCTTAATGCCGGAGGTGATCACAAGCCAGTTTCCCAAAACTATGCTACGCTGGAAATTAATGGTAAATCACAAAACTGGCCTTTTGTTGGAGTATCAGAAATGCAGAATGGATGCTGTCCCCGAGGTAGATGGGAGTGCCGTCTTTGGCACATGATCTCACATTCTGCCTGTTTCTCAGCTCTTTCATGATACTAGGTATGAAACCTTTGTATTAGGGGTGGGATGAAGAAGGGGGGGGGGGGGCTGAAAGGAGCTGTTTTTACTCAATGTCGTTCCCAGGGCCTGATTAGCACACAGCCCACATTCTACAGCTGAACAAACAAGTGAGTGTGTACACATCCCCGAGTGATGAACACTGGAGAGAGACTGGGCAGGACCACATGGGGGTGTCCTTCACCTGCTTCTCATGTGTCTCGCTGAGGTAGAGCAGGAGCCTGACCTGGATCTGCATGGGATCCCAGCACTCGTCACATCTCTAAACATTTCCAAGATGGTTTTAGGATGAAAAGAACAGGTTTGGCAATATAATATCTAGAAATGAGTCAAGGGGAAAAACATTACACTATGTGGGCTGTGTGACCTGGATGTGCCCTCTCTAGAGACCTTGGTGGGACTGTTTTCTCAGGTTATTCCTTGAGTTGGAAGCAGGGCAGCAGTAGCTCGTAACTGCCCATAAGCACCATGATTCAGGGGGGTTTGTGCCAGTCCTTTCCTTTGTTCCAGAAACAAGAGGATGAAATGGCCTTATCTCACAGGGGGGCAGCAAAGTAGAAAGCAGGATGTTTGTGTTTGAGTCTTAATCATACATTAAATTCAATTCAATTTATTTTTATATAGCGCCTTTCGAAGGTCGGGTGTTGGTTAGCCGGGGCAAGCCGGTAACTAGTTAACAGGATCGGCGTGGCAGGGTTTTTGGTACAATGGGCCAGACATGTAGGCAGAAACGTTTGCACCAACTCCTGTGACAGTGTGTGCGTGGGGGGTTTGTTTTTTTCTGCAGCAGGTAAAGGCAGTACTGCACGGTACTGGGCATCAGGGTGCAGGGAAAAGCAAAGCTGTCCTCACCGTCAGCACACACAGGAAATTGGGGGTTTAAAACATTGAAGGCAAAGATTTTTAATAATGTATCGTGGGACTCTGAGGCCATCAAGCTCAAACTCAGTTTCTCTGTGGCTTCTGGAAACACTTCCAGCGAATCATGTTCCTTTTAATATAAGAATCTAATTAGAAAGAATGAGGAAAGTCCATTAATTGCAGCTACGTTTTTGGAGAGACCAAGAGGGTTAACGAGCGTGTGACAATGAAATGCTGTAATTGACATTTGCTGCCGTGTCCTATGCCTCTGCTTTGATACCAAATATTGTAATAACAGCTTCTGATGTTGCTTGATTGAGCATTATTTACAAACGTGTCAAATACCAATTCTCATGAAAAATACCACATTTCAGTGTGGACAACAAACTGAATTGTTATTAAATAACAATAGTCTTGATCTTGTTTCACCCTTAACTAACCAGCACAATCTACCGGTAATCTACCAGCAAATTGCACCCTTGTGTTTCCAATCAGCTCCTGTTTCTCATAATCCACTGGCGTCCTTTCACGGGGACATGCGATGTAACCGACGGTGTTGTGAGGGAGGGGAGATTGGCTCGGTCTGGCCCGGCCTTCCACTGGACGCAGCGGCTCCCGCTCAGACTGAGCCAGGTTGAGTCAGGAGGGGATTGTGGGTCCTGTAAAGCATCAGTCTGTAGGGCAGGATTCCCTCTATTTTTGACATCTGTATAAAAATGCAGCATTGGCTAATTTATTGTCATCAGTGTCCCTTTCCACTCCTCTTGGTGATACTGGACACCACACACTTGACAGCTATCTGGTTGTATTGACAAATCATATTGGTGTTACATGATGAGACGTTCAAGACAGACGTGCCTGTCCTTGACAGTAATAAACATTTAAACTCTATGCAAGGCTGTGTGACAAATGCAGGAAAATGTTTTTATTGATGGCTCAGGCATATCTGTATTTTTCAACAGATCACTGGCAATGCATCCTAGTGGTTTAATGTATTTCTGATGATAAAAAGCTGAACTATGAAGGTGTGTTGTGGGACGTGTTTGACGTGTTTACAGCCTCCTCCTATTATCGCACGTAGTTCCCATGTGTTGTGTTGCATTTATGTTCGTTTTCGGTCTTGGGAATTGACAGCAAAGCCATGTCGGTGGGCAAAGTTCTTGGGACTCTTGATTAACAAACTCAGAAATGTGCAAGGCGTGACTGTAGCAAGGCTGCAAATATTCATGGATGAAATGGATTTTTGCATGCACGCACACACACACACACACACACACACGCACACGCACACGCACACACACACACTGGACTTGGCTTTCAAATAAAAACCCAGAAAACGTGACCAAAGCAATCCCTTCTTTAGCAGATAGCTTAGTGTTGTCAGTACTCTGGCTTTTGAGGTTTTGGTTACATTTTTCATTTTGAAGTGCTTTGTGTCATCAGGTATAAAGTAACGTAATGTGATTAATATACAGTTTCACTTTCTCTCGTGTTTTAGCTGAGGATTTAAGAAGCAGAATGATTTAGTTTTGTCTCGTCACTGAGTAAATTTTTTTGTAAGATGATGTTCAGTCTGAGTACCCCATATGTACTCTGAACACATTTCAATTTTTTTATATTCCTTTTTCATGCTTGTTCAAACCCCACATTTCCCTCAGGGATCGGCTGTTGACTTGAACACATGCCTGGAAGCTATCAGAACAGGTGGAACTTCAACAGATGCTTGTTTTTTAGGATCACCCATACTTAGAATGTAACAAAAAAAATCACCCAGATTTTCCCCACACCGACAAGTAAGGAGCAATTTCAGCAAACTAGGTGTTCATCAGGGCAGAGTTCAACTTTAATACTGAACATGGAGTTAATTACATCTGAAGAACATTATCCC
>JABJVR010047436.1:0-27673 GCA_025773905.1 Chitala chitala | reverse complement strand
CTCTCTCTCTCTCCCCCCCCCCCCCCTCTCTCTCACCCTCTCTCTCTCTCTTTATCTCTATATTTGTGTGTGTGTGTGTGTGTGTGTGTGTGTGTGTGTGTAAAGACAGAGAGAAGAGAGAGAGACAGAGAGAGAGGGAGGAAGAAAGAAAAAAAGAAAAGTATGGTTAAGCAACAGATCAAACATGCAGGACATTTTCATTTCGGTGCAGTGATACTATCTGAGTGATGTTTACATCAGAGATGTTCACATTATTTCTCCACACGCACTCCAGTTTACTTCAGCCTGCATAATGTTTGCTTAGTGGAAGTGACGGGCGGTGCTGTGATGAATCACGTCTCCACTCGCTCGGGGGCCTGGGTGAAAAAGGAGCACCGCACGCACGTTTTTTATCCAGCGGGACTTTCGTTACACAAAGCCTTGTTTCGAAACCCCCGCCTTCCCCCAGCACACAGACACACTCTCACCCCCCAACAAGTCTCATGCTGGGCCCTGCAAGAGCTGGAACAATGCTTAGAACAGAAGGGGGGTGAGGACAGTAAACCACAGGGGCCTGACTCAGGCTCCAGGCTCCCACTTTGCTGGGAGGGGGGGTGGTGTTCAGGTCCAGCAGAGGTATGTCTCATTGCCACAGCCGAGGAGCTATGGATCCTATGTTGAAAGACCCTCCCTCCAGCTCAGTCAGAACACGACTCAGATCCCCATCCCTTGTTTTCCTAGATGTTTCCTGGACCCTCTGGTGTGATTCATTATGTCCACAGAATTCTGAGAAATTTGGCTTTGGACAGTTTAGCTCTAATTTGTGCAGTTAAAGCCTTTTCGCTGGGTAGTTTTGTGTTACTTAGAAACAGAGCTCAGGGTATTTACTACACTCATATGAAGAATAACAGGCCTTCTATGTCAGTAACCGAAACAGCTCATGTTTGAAACTACAAGGTTCTCACAATTTTAGTTTTTTCAAGATTTTGGTTAAGGTTTCTGTTGCAGCTCTGTGTAATTAAAATAATGATATACGGCAAATGTACCTGTTGGTCATACAGAAACCACTTACACACTTTATTCGGCTTTTATAAAACTCAGTTTGACCCTGATTTTTCAGTTCTACAATGAAGGAATAAGACGAGCAATCTGAGATTCAGCTTCATCGTTTCGAACTTTTTCACATTCAGCAAAAAGAAAGACTAGAACAGGCAGCATCATTTACTTCATCTACATAAAAATATAGCAATTGGCAGCAAGGTTTAAATTGCTGAACAAGAACAAGGTCAGCGGTGATTTGTGGAGCTTATATTAAAGCCCTGCCAGTGCCCATCTTGAGAAGTGTTCTGATAAGGAACACTGACTTATTAACTAATAGGGTGTTGGTTCTAATTGCATACTAGGCCCTGTGAGAGTAGAAAAGTTCACTGACTTAACCTGCTTTGTTGAAAATATTTAACTATGTCAAAGGGTGTAAACTGGGGTAGCTGAAATGCAAATAAACAGTAAGGCCGCACACTCAGTAAATCCAAACCTCGCTTTCAGTATTAAGAGGTTCTCCATGCAGTTGCAAGCTTTGCTTGTTGGTCAGGTGAACTCAAACAGGCGCGGTATCTGTCCACTGCCTGGCCGCACAAAGATTTGCGGTGAATCACTGTCTGAGACTGTGATATACAGGAAATGAATGAAGACAATATACAATGGAAGCCGTAATTTAGCAAATTGTTGGAAGTGACCCACTCTTGAGTCATGAAATGAAAGCCAAACTCATTTGGTTTGTGAAACCACAAGGCACTTGTTTGTCAAGCTGGGAGGTGCGGCTGGAAAACCATGCAGGTGTTCAGTACGTTCCTCGAAATGTCTAATTACAAGGTGAGCAATGACATGAGGTTGGCGTGATTGCTCACCAGAGAGTGTTACTACCCTAATATCCATCTTCACATCTGTGAATTGGATTGTCTGTGTTGGGGTGTGAGCACCTGCCCCGCACCTCCCTCACCAGGTTCGGTTACTGCCACCCTGAACTGAAGTGGCTTGTAAATGAAATTTGAAATCAAAATAATCATGTGGTTTGAAGAATTAAGTTAGCTTCTGTGTTTAGTGCTTCACACAGTGAAACCACATTTGTTTAAAAAAAATGTTTAAAATCCGTCTCCATGGATTCCTTGGGGTAAACATGTTTAACGGGTGTATTGTTCTCAGCACTAAATGCACACGCACACACACACACACATACACACACACATTCACCTGCGGATTAGCATTATACAAGCTGAACTTTTAAAAAGTTCCAGGACTGGACCTCTGGTAGTCACCTTTTGGTATATCTGTGAGACCAGTTTAATAACAAGTACAACTTTTCACAATGACCCCAAAGCCAATTGTTCATGTTTGGCATTCATGTCTGCTAATGGAATTAACGTTCATTAGAAGTAAGATCGCGTTACGCATAAAAGATAGGCGCATGTACATGTTTTCTGAAAGGAAATCTGTGAGCGTGATCATCTTCCATGTCAAAGGCGTGGACCCAACCCAGGTGACATCAGCGTGGGCACGAGGCTGGTGTCTCTTCAGGGGAGAGCGAGGAGGAAGGCAAACGCTGTGTCTGCTGATGAAAGCTGACGTGACCTATGAGCCAGTTGGCCTGGAATTCCACAGCTTTCTGTGCTTTGAGGAACCTCAAAGCATACACATCCTGCTCTAATGACATGACAAACCCAAGCTGTCTGACCGGCTGTCTCTGCTCGGAGATGACACGGATTCCTGGCCACTTTACATAATTCAGCTGACCTACAGGAAACCTGGCATCATAAGAAGACAGCAGCGTGAAAGTTTTGCAGAAGCAACTCAAGTAGACATTTTACATTTGTTGCACATGTCTACAGTGTTTAGGCTGAATAGTGAAATAAATAATTTTACATTAAATACCTAAATCTATTTAAAAAGTTCACTTTAACTAATCTGGCTATGCAATACAGCAGGCATTAAATATCTGTATTGTGGGGAGTGCAGGATGTGTAGCCAAAAACACATTTTTTACACACCCAATTAACATATTCACACCCAATTAACATGTCATGTTTGTTCTAGAATTTTCTATACTTTTGTATCTTCATAACATTTTATCTCCCATGAGTCTTTGCTTATTTTATGGCTCCTCCTGCATTTTCTCTGACAAACACCCACAAAACAGTAAAGCTGGAGTGTCTCTACATAAAGTCCATATTCCTCTAACGGGCTTCTTCCTGCTGGATTGGACTCCAGAAACATCTGCTTGCAAATGTGGAAAACTGTCCAATAGTTGAGCATAACATTCAAATAACAGGCTGCGCATTAAGGTGACATCAAAGGCCATCATGGAAACGAGGGAATTGTGTGACAATTGTGGAAAAAACTTTTGTGACAATAAAATTAAAAAATTATTTACAAACTCCAAGTGCGCCCGTTGCATGCCGGCGCCTTCTCCAGCTGTTTGGAAAAATGCAGAGCTGCTGCTGCTCCTGTCGCAGGAAAAGCCTGTCCTCTGTTTATGCATGAACTGCACGCCGACTAAGTGACATGCTCCTCTCGTCTGCCTGATGCTACGAGTCCACCCCATCCTCACGGCGCATGTCAGTCTCAGTGGCCATGACCCTCACAGGCAGAAGACACCAGGCCACACTGAAACAAGCAGAACATTTCTGGGGGTGGCCCGATGACAGAACCAGCCCTCGAACTCCTTGTGCGTCTTGCTCAGTCTGCGATCTTATTCGAAACTATGTGCAAAAATTCTTAGAATGTGTGAAAGGTGATTGGTGGTCAAGGGAATTCTTACACAGTCTTATCGACAAGGAAAAGGTTTATTTGTAACTACATTACTATGATTTGCAGCTTGGTCATACAAAACTGGTGAGCAAAGTGCTCAGATGTAAAGTTTAACCGTAAAGGCTGAATGTTCGACAAGGAAGACGGGCAGTCTTGACGTGATTCACCTCGCAGAATTTTAACGTTGTCGCGTCGAGAATCGGAGATGGGCGTTGATTTGAAACAGACATGTTGTGCTCTCCACGTCACGCCTTGCGGTGATTCATGATGCAGTAAAAAGCGAAGCCAAGACACGGCAAGGCGAGGGATCTGTGGGAACGGCTCCGCGCGCCGTATGCACGGCCAGCGTCACTCAGCTCCAGGCATGACGCGCTGCGTCAAGTGCAGCACGGGTGGGTGTGCGTTTGGAGGCGATGTGTTCCCACCGTGAGGGGCCCCCGCCACCCCTGGCTGACTCAGATGGTCCCACGCGAGCTCAGAGCCCCACAGAGCCGTGACTCACCCGGCCTGGACGCACACGGGCAGGAACAGACGCGGGCACAGATGACCAGGCCCGGCTGTGCCCGGCTGTGCAGCCTGTATGAAGGAAGGAAGCACTGAGCAGGAGAAGGTGGTGTTGGGGTGTGTTGGGGAGAGCAGGGGAGGTGGTGTTAGGGTGTCTTGGGGGAGAGCAGGGGAGGTGGTGTTAGTGTGTCTTGGGGGAGAGCAGGGGAGGTGGTGTTAGTGTGTCTTGGGGGAGAGCTTGCGGTAGCATATCCCTCTGATTTTTGTTGATCACCTCACGCCGTCTGTGGCTTCGATTTCCTCTTAACAGCTCGATATCATCCAACTGTCTTTGTCACATCAGTGATCATTCAGTCACGTCTGCGTGGTAAACCAAGAGTCAGTCTGTGGGGCAACCACTGAGCCAACATATTGGGTACCATTCACGGGGTCTTATTAACACTTAACATTTGAAACGCTTCAAAGTCTGTCTCAGTATTTTCACTGTCCCAGATGTAAAGCATTTTTCAGTTACACAGACATCAGCAAGAGCAGGGGAAAATTAACAGTTGCATTCTTTACGATAAACTTTAGCCCTGAGCTACAATAAGTGTGTAGCAACAGTGATGTCACTTTGTGTCCGTCTGGTGCTTTACCCTGAAATCCCTGGCAGGAAGGAAATGACAGGACCTAGTGGAGCCATTGAGCAACCGCGTACAGTTCAAACACTTGTTAAGTGACAGACGTGTCTCAGAGATGTGCCTTGGCAGTTGTGTTACGAAACAAGCGTTCATCAGACAGACATAACACAGCTAATGCCAAGGGAGAAATGGGTGGGCTCTCATTGCAGCTGTGTGACAGGATACAGCAGGATGCAGTCCAGAGCCTAAAGCCCTATCCCTGACATCAATGCAAGGGAGTGTCTGAAAAACGCAACCAACCTGCAAGAGAACCTGCAGGAGGTGTTGTTGAGGCCCAGGAATTCTCTACTGGACCCATATATTTACACCACAAGTTCTGCCCAGTGACCACGTGTGGACCCCTGAATAGATTTAATGTGAATAAATTTCCATGTAAATATATTTCCATTAGAATTGTTATGCTAACTGTTTCATCATTATACTGTAGGTTTAACCAGAAATGAGACAGTAAGGGATCTACAAAAAGTTTTAGTATGAAAATCAACATAAATTTTGCTGTTAGGTAGATTACAGTAGCAGTATATTGTCAATATATTAGGTTATGGAAGTATGTATACAAAATATAAGCAAATACGCTCAGTCAAAAAGTAAAATAGGTATGGGTGCTGAATCCACAAAACTCAAATATAGTATGAGAAGATGAAAGAGGACAGCACTCCAGAAACCAATCAGAGGACAAGCACAAACATTTGGGGCTCAAGCCTGCGTCAGTGTGCAACACACCTCTGGAAGTATGTAAAATGCAAGGGGAAAGGTGAATTGGTAGTTGGAGTTATCTGACACTCATGTTTGGGGTACCGTGGGGACTGGGTAACCGAGTTGAACCTCCCACTCTCCAGCTTTCAGATCCGTGCACCCCAGTTGTGGTGTCATGCTGATCCATACTGACAACTCCCCCCACAATACATACACACAAACCAAGTCAGCAGGACTCCAGATGCCTTCAAACAGACTACGTTAGAACCAGCCGCAGACCCCCCCCCCCCCAACAAGAGACCCTCCCATGCAAATTGTTTCTCCCTGTGTGTGTGTGTGTGTATCCGGCCACAGGACATAAATAACTAGATACAGCTTCCCATAATAACATACAGTGGACAAAGGGGCTGAAATTACGAGGGGTGTGGGGGTGCATTCAACAAAATATTACTCTTTCAATCCTTCTGTAGTGTTAAAACCAAGTTTAAACTGTTCCAGAGTAAACGTTAGAACCAGTACCAAACCACGTGTCCGCAAAAGCCATGAGCATGACATGGGTGTGTGTTAGCGTTGTCGCCTTTCGATAATCTGGTCTGATTAATTTTCTGTGGAAGAACACAGATGGAGATTAATTAATACTTACTCTGATCGGAAAATTTTTTGCTCAGAAGAAGATACAAATTTCATGTTTCATCGCTGGGAGAATCGAACAGCAGAGAGCGGAAACGTGCTGCAGTTCATTATTAAACTGTATGCAATTAAACTGACGTTTAAATAGCGAGAAATTATTACCAGTTCATGTTTGTGTTTATGATGCATGTTAAAAGAGCATCTCACTCAGCTAGCCTTATCCCACGCCATAGTGCTTTATATTATTTAAAGGTATTATTGGTGTCAGAAAACCAAGATATTATCTTAATTTGAGATAATAGACATTGTTTTTCATCCTAAGTACTTTTCTTCTCATTACGGCTAATTTATGCGATTGGATATCACTATAGAAAAATGGGTCCTGCTTTCAGTAATCCGGTGGACACATGGCAGAAAACGCCTCTCCTGGGAGGAGCCTTGGCACCAATTTGGTCACCATTGCAGGTTCTTAATCAATGTGTTCCCTACTTCTTGTTTAATTAAATAATAATAATAAAGAAGTTATGGAAAACGCTTCTTCATGATTAGCAGAGTTCCTGCTTTTCACTATAATACTGATTGCAATAACTGTAAAAATACAAAAAATTAATCCTCATACTTAATTGTTTTGGAAAATTTCTCATCTTCTAGCCATTGAGACCAACTTCATCGTATTATGAAATTATAAGTGCAAGCAGTCCAGAAGATCACACTTAATCCGAAGATTTCAGTCTGTCAATTTTGAGCTGTTCCCCATGAGGGGGTCGTCACAGCAAATTAACGAGCCCCCGGTTAACCAGCCGCACATCGGTTTGGCCCAGGCTTTTTAAGCAGGACTCCCTTCCTCACACAAACCCTGCCATTTTATCTGGGTTTGGGACCAGCGCTGGACACGGGCTTGTGAGGCCGCAGCAGCTGGGATTCGAGCCCCTAGCCTTAGAGGTACAAGGCGACAGCACTAGCCGCTGAAGCTCCCCCCCACCGGCTCATGGAAAGGTTGTTAAAGGAGACCGAGGTTCACCGTTATTCATGTCTAAGGGGAGGATGTCTGTGCTGTATTCACAGCCTGCCAGTATCAGGGTCTGGGAGCCATTACACCCCTCAGGTGTGCTTTTAACACTCATACGTCACGTGGAGCTAAATGGCATTTCGGGTTTCAGCCTGGGCCTCCTCTGAGCAGAATGGGCGGCTCTGTCTAACTGGTGTCTGGACAAAATCAAATCAGCCTGGGCCAAATGAGCTGGCGGAGGGGGGGGGGGACTTCTGCGCCTTTAAGCAGGCAGCCTGTTCTTTTCTACCTGCGGGTAAAGGAGAGTTCAACAGGAAATCAAATTAAACTTCATAAAATGGATTCCCAGCGTCTGGCTGTTCAACTGTATTTTGCCTGATGGAATAATTGCTCGTTTAAGAGGGTCAGTGTTTATAGGATTTAGGTTAAAGCACAGTTGTTTTGACTGTTGCCCAGGTGTCCTCTCCCCCCACAAATCCAAAAAACTCTATTTTAGGTTAAAAACAATGACCTCAAAGGAAAAGCATACAACAGGACACTTCCTGTTTGTACTGGCTATGCAAAGAATAATAAACTTAACGAAAATGTTGCAGATCTTAGCTGTTATTTCCAGCAAGACACATTTCTATAATGAAGAGCTGCTGTGTGTCCGGAAGACCGGGACAATAAATTCCACATAATTATGTCCATTCTGATGGTTATTATCTATTTTAATTATGGAACATATTAAGAAAGCAATGGAAGAAATTATCCCCTTATTATAATTAAGTGCAGGATGCAGATATTTAATTAAGATAAATATATAATGGAGAAGAAAATTGCAACATACAAATACACAAAAGCCACAAAATACCTGATTAAATATAATATATACAAAATAAATGTAAAAAAAAAACCTTTCACTCGAAGTGGCCATGCAGAGAAAAACAGAACGCTTTCTGCTTTTCTGGTTGCCATGGAGAATCTTTTTCACAATGGATTTCATTCATGAATCGCACACTTTAGCGAGCATCTTCCCGTTCATGCATCACGCATTTCCCGTAACCTCCTATTTATAAATGCTGCATTCGCACTAAACAACACGCCAAACGTGGCACCTCCGTCGACCATGAGGGCGTTTCACTGGTTTACACGCGTGGGCCGTGTGCACGGAGATGCAGTCTGCCTGATGCCTGTAAGTGGCGTGCAGCCTTGCAGTTTACATGTGAGGTCTGCACAGCACACGTTTATCAGACTGGACTTCATAAAAAACTGCTTGTAGATACCATTTTATTTAAATATGCTATTTTCACACCTTTCATACATGGGGGGTGTATTGCCTGCATTAATAAAAAAACATAAAAGTTATCATGTAACACAAAAATTGTGCTGTGTAGATAAGTTTGCTAAAGAGCAAACAAGACACATTATAATGCTGTTTTTTGTTACGATGACTGAAGTATAAATGGGCCTTTCATTTCCCTAAGTCATAGCACTGTGTATAAACTCAGTTTTGCCAGAGGAGGAAGTATGTTTTATAGGAAAAAAATGTTTTGAGCAATTTTGTAAAGTTAGCTGTAGAGCACATGGGTTGAATGTAAAAATTTCAGGAGGTTCATCCAACTCTGAACACGTACACGCCCGCAACCCACATCAGTCATGAGGAGAAGTCTGAGGAGGAACTGGTACATGAGTGCTCTCTCTCTCTCTCTCTCTCTCTCTCTCCTGCTCTCTCTCTCTTTCTCTCTCTCCTGCTCTCTCTCTCTCTCCTGCTCTCTCTCTCTCTCTCTCTCTCTCTCCTGCTCTCTCTCTCTACTGCTCTCTCTCTCTCCCTCTCCTGCTCTCTCTCTCTTTCTCTCTCTCCCTCTCTCTCCTGCTCTCTCTCTCTTTCTCTCCTGCTCTCTCTCTCCCTCCCTCCTGTTTTCTCTCTCTCTCATACACATACACACACACACACACACACACACTCATACATGCACAGACACTCTGTCACACCCCTACATATGGATGTACACACACATGTGCAGGTACACACATACGCTCATACATGTACACTCAGACACACTTCTACATACTCATGTACCCACACACACACACACACACACACACACACACACACACACACACACCAGTGCTCATTTGTTACGAGTGTCTGGAGCCAGATCCATCATCAGCTGCCATGTGAGCTGCCGGAAGGAGCTGAGTTTCAGACCCAGACTCAGTGCAGCCACATGGCCTGATTAGAGCCGCTCCAACAGCCTCTGTGTTTTTCTCTTATTATTTATTTATTATTGGGTTATGAATTAATCTGCAACTGAAAGGGGGGGGGGGGCAGGATGCAGCTTTGCAGACTGAGTTTTTTTTTTTGTCTGTCGAGACTAAAGCTTCCTGAAAGCCAAATTCTTCACACAGAAATCAGGCTGAACCACTCTGCGTCAGGCGAAGCGTCTCTGTGCCTTAGAGGCAAGGTGCGGTTGCCCACGGTAACATCGGAGCCTGTCCTCAACCTGCCAACCTCCTATCCCTCACAGAGTCGCCCGGTGGAGTTTACACGCGTGTTCCCTGCAGAGTAACGAGGGCGGTTTCCTTTCGTCGCACGTTCCGTCCTTGAATTTGAGACAATCGATAACGAGTGGAGATACATAGAGAAGGAAAACGCATCCTGCTGCACACTTGACACTGCGCACATTTTATCGCCCGCTTGGTTTCTCAGAAGCAGCTCAGAGTGACATGGCCGCTCTGTGATGTTGTGCAACTGTACCGCTATCTGAAAAGTCCGTCACAAACAAAAAAACACACTTTAGACACACTGAGCTATGCAGCAACATTAGGTCGTATTAAATCTCCTGAGACGTTTTCCCACTTCACATTGAGCCCTTTTGAGTTGACTTTATCAGGCTTTCCAAGTAATCTCATGCAGTCTTCTGTACACACTTCTGTTGCTTCATTTACGTTCCATGGTTTAAAGGCACAGTCCCTTTAATGTCATCGTTTCACAAGTCAGGGTCACACGTCAGCGTGAGCTTTGCTAATTCCCTCGGCGTTTTGGGATTTGGAGCTGACCATCCTCCGATTCAGAATAAAAAATACTCCCAGCACTACCTCTACCTTGGTGGCCTAATTTGATATGCTTGCTGAAAAGGGGAGAAATAAAGTCCCGGAGCTCATTAGCCTTGACATGTCATGTCACTATGGACTCTGTCATGTTACTGCACCAGCTCTGAGGTGTTCCACAGCTGCTGTTACAAAGGACACGTAAAACCTCAGCTAAACACTGACTACAGCGGTGTCGCAAACGTGAAACCTGAGAAAATAAGTCATCTACAGCCATTATAAATCATCATAATTGAATCATATATTTCTGCAATTTTTTCTTTCTGCATGTTTTCCTTTCATTTTCTTTGCAAAATATGATGTCAGAGAGACTAATTGTGTTCGCCCGTAGGCCCCACGGAGGCAGGTGTCCCACTACAGATCCAGACGCAGTGTGGTTTAAGCCAGGGTAGGGGTAACATGACGTCCATATGCGCTGTTCTGTGGTGCTCTGAGATCAGCCCACTGTTTGAAAGTACACGATGGTCTCTGAGGTGGGAGGAAGCGTGGGAACTTCGGGGCCGCGGACACGCATTGATCCTTTGGCGTGAGGCCTACATTTCCTGTCGGCCGCGGTGCGCTAAGAGTTAGGACGACTTGGTACTCCCCAGGGCCTTATTATCCCTGCCCCGACTTAGGAGACACAGGGAAAAAAACGTGGAGGGGGAGAAGGGTGCAGAGGATGGAACAGCAGGCAAATTAATTACACATCGGCTGCTGGGAATATCTACCTAAATGCCAGGCAGGTCCCTGTGAGTCGATGCAGTTAACAGCTTGCCCGTGATGCGCGAAAAAACAACAGGCTGCGAAAAAAGATCCTCTGCCCGACTTCGCAATGTGTGAGAAAGGAGGGGCGCTAATTGAAAAGGGTGATATGAGCAGAGAGGCCCATCCGGGATCCGGGGCCTCCGAGACGGTTTTCTTTTGGCCTCGGAGGTGTTCTCCCTATTACAAAGTGAGCCGACCCCGTTAGCCCAGCAGGAGAGCGAGCTCATAGGAAGAGGAGCCCTTGTTGTGCTGTGCGTGACCTTGCCCAAGCCCCTGCTACGTCGTTTTCTCTGAGCAGCAGCAGAGAGGGCGGAGACGAGACACACTGTTCTGTCCCCTGGCAGAGGGGGCGGGAGGGGATGAGACTGATGAACGTTTGTTCGGGGGCCCACTGACGTCATTTATTTTGCTCCACCGATGAACAACGGTCCCGGGCCCCGTCTGTCTCTATGTTCTGGCCAAGGCCCTGTTCCGCAAGCTGGCGTTCTGCCATGTGCCCCTGAGGCATCCCTCCATGGGTCACATGTGGGTCCTCAGAACTCTGCTCTGCCTTTTCACAGGTGTCTACATTTCTGCCTAATATGCTTTTTGTTTTTGCTATGAACAGTGAGAAGGGTGTGCCCCTTTGGAGTCTGTGCACTGATCCATTGCAAAAGCCGACACTGGACATATTGTATGTAGGAAATACTCATCCATTCAATGTTCTTTATTGTAAAGTAGGTCACTGCATAAAGAGCAAAATAAGGAATTTGGTTGAGGAGGTGTCAAAATAAATGTCTACCTACAGGTACAATTAATACAGTTAGACATAATTTTTGTTTCACCAAAACTGTTTATGAGAAGTGATTTACAGTCATGTAATGAAAAAATGCTGAAACTTTGTACTGAAGCTTGAAGATCCTTGCCCATAGATGTATCAGCGTGGCCCTTTCAGGGACCCAAAACTCCATCTTTTAGGTCAAAATTGATTTTGCCGAGGCAGCTGTGGAATTGATCTCCTTATTTTACGACACTGATAGTCGATGGCGCCAGCAAAGTGCGGGTGAGACGCCACACATTGCCCATCGCTGCTGGACAAAAACGAGGGTTCTCTTTCCATTTCTCCATTGTCACTTTGTCACTTGATGCATTTAAAGTAAACAGGCAATGAAACTGTTTGAAGATACCGTATAGTCATTGTGAGAAGATGCTTTTCATCCCACGCCTGCTGCACACGTGCACTAGGAGGTTCTGCTTCCTCGCCTCCCTGTCGGGGTCCAGTTTCCAGCCGTCGTGCGCTGCAGCAGAGGATATGGGATATTCTCAGTCCTCTGGGACACTTTGAAGTACGTCAGCCGTTTCCTCAGGCCAGATGATCAGCCGGCCACCTGCAGGAAGTTCTCCTGACAACATCTAGACGTCCACTCCAATTACCGCTGATCCGCCGGGAGGGCACAGGCAAGCCCGGTCAGCGTGTGCCGGGGACTGGTCTGCTTGACGACGGATTGGGGGCCCGGGACAGGGGCCAGACCAACCCGAATATGAAGGCAAAGCAAACGGGCTGCAACTAAATTAGTGCTGCTGCTGGAAACCTCTGCGCTCAGAGATCCTTTGACGGGAGTCAGATCAGAAGGATTTGTTACTACTTTGATCTGCATCGAACTCAAACGCAGGAGAGGGGCGGGAAGGCAGCTAACCGCTCAAACACCCCGTCCAGCCTGCAGACTGATGAATGAGCCCAGGAAAGAGCTGGCTCCCACTGCTGGTTTTACCTCTTCCTTCTGCCACTCAAGTTAGCACACGTTCCAGAGCCGTGACTATCCCGTCCAGACATCATCCATTATAAATAGAGTGTCTTGCTCTTCTCCTGGGGGGAATTTAAAGCCAACAGCACAGTCTCTTCAGCGTCTTTAACGCAAGGAATTATTTCCTTTGAAGCACACAGACTCCGGCATGTTGCCGTAAGGGTGGCTAAGTCTCATTGCACAGCTTGTAAATATTTCACTAATGAGCCTACAGTCTCGCCTGCTGGACCAAAGGATCCCTATAAACCAGCATCCAAATCACCACAGAAGGCCTGTTCTTTTCTCCCCAATTTTGTGTACCCTCTTCTGGCAGTTGGGCGTTTTTGCTGTCTATACAATTGACCCCACCTTCCTGCCAGTCACAACAAGGACTTAAAAACAAATACGATACTGATGATGCAACGCCTGTCCTCTTATTGTCACATAAGGAAGAGGCACATTTCACATGTGACACATCTGTAACTGTTTAATGTTCAGGCTTGCCAGTAACAGTAATGTTTGACGGAGCCTAAAATGCCACAAAGACATCCCCCTACCCCCGTCTCTCACATCAATCACGACACACTGTTCTCAGGCATACAGAGGACAGGGACAGGCAGATGGAAGCACACATCTCTGTGCTAACCAATCAGTGCCTCAGAAAGCATGACTTGGAAGGAGGAGGTACAACAGGCTCCAATGTCAGGGTTACACGCCCCTGAGCATGATGGGTGTGGCTTTAGGCCTGAGCCACAGAGCAGAGCGGCACACAAAGTGTATGATGGAACAGAAGCAAGGTGTTCTGGGATATGTGAATGCTAGACTGCTAGAAAAAGCACATGGGCTTTTTTGGGTCACAAAAGTACTGCCTTCCCCCCTCTTTCCTACGCAGGCCTATCATTTTTGAAGAATGCAGCTCATCAATATAAAATGGCATTTGTTTTCCTGATCAGGTTTTACCACGTGAGCAAGAGCACGCATGTAAGGGCATCCCCACATATGGGTCTCATTCTCACTTTTCGTGTGGAGTACACAGAGAGCACTGCTCCTACATTCACACAAGACAAAGTGAGCAAGGTTTCTCCCGGAGCCCTCGTCTTCGTGCTGAGGTAGTGTTACAAGCGAAGCTTTTCTCAGAGCTCAGCGTGGTGCCACTCACGGTGCCATTCACGGTGCCTGTGTTACGTTCTGATTTTGCAGGTTTAATCTGTAAGAGCCTGTCCACGTTCTTCGTTTGCCATGAGTTGGAGCGCTATGACATTACTGTGATTTACCGTAAGTCCTGAGTGTAAGTAATCATGGGGGTGGGGGTGACACTGGAAGATTTAGAGGCAGGAGACACAGACTGATTGCTCAAGTACGGACTGCATTCTGTGAATCTTTTCAACTGGTTTCATTCCAATCCAAACCACAGTCTTAAACAACTTGTTTTCCTTTGTGATCCTTTATAGTAGCATCGACACTGACGGTGGAGCTGATGTTCCACCTGGGTTGGGGTGGGGGCACTCTCAGACCAGAGTCTGCAAAGTGGCACAAGGCTCAGCCTGTAGCCAGCAGCTAACACAACCTTCCCATGTTGCCACTTTGCTTTTTTCCTCCCACACCCTCTTCCTTCTGGGGAGGGTGGAGAGGAGGCTGCTAGGCAACACCAGACACATTGCTCCATCACAGCCGAGGCCTGGCAGACTGCCATCAGACCCAGCCTCCCAGCACGCTTGCACCCCCTGGCACAGGACGTCTGCCTGCAGGGCTAGGGGGTTTTTAGTAGCCAACAGATTTTGCTAACCCACCCCCCCCCAAATACCAGCCCCCTCCCCTGTACAGTGCCCTGCAGGGACCTCGGCTACAGGCCTGGGGACAGATGCTTTTCACTGTAAGGAGAGCCAGTCCCCCGGGATGCTGGGTAGTCCTCTCAGCAGCACTGCTGGTAATAAAGGGGTAGGCTGGTGAACAGACAGAGCGTCCATCTGTCCTGTGGAGGAGCGCCCACAGTACAGGCCAAGGAGACGAACGGAGCGGCACTCCCAGACACCATGACAGGTACAGCATCCATCAGAAAGTACCGTGTTTAAGGCACCTGCAAAAGAGAGAAATAAACAGGAAAATCTCATGAAATACGGAACAAGTATCTGCTAGCAAGCACAGCAGTTTAAAAACGGGACTGTTAGTTGGCAGCATATAGATTTAAACAGAAAACTGCTCTACTTTGGATTAAAGTACCAAATACTGAGTCCCTCCACCATATGGTTAAGAGTCCACAGTAATGTCACTCTGTTCTGTGAGTAAATACTGATGCTCTGGAATTACTCTTAAATAATGCAAAACTATATAGTACTAACACACAAACATTAAATTATCTCATTATTATTTAACTTTTTCTGTATTTACTTGCATTTCACTAAACAAAACGTTATTTACATCAATAGCAGGTTAGAATACACATAAAATGTGCTGCTTTAATTAATGTATAGGATAATAAAGTTTTACCTACCAAAAGAACATACCACAATACGTTTCATAAGAAAGTAGGAAAATGGATTACTTAATAGCTTCGGAATGTGGTCTTGTTCATATTTATTCACCTGGGTGACCTGTTTTATCCAAAGTGGGGAGTACACAAACAGTCAACGCATTTAGCAAAAACCTGAACACCGGGCATGACTTGAAGACTGTTCCCACAATGACAATAAAACTATTATAAATGACTACAAGGAGATTAAATTCACTGAACTTAGGTATGCAGGCAGGCAAGAATCTTTAAATTACCGTATGTCCACAGGCATGTGTAATGTAAAAAACTGCACACTGTCTTCCAGGGAGTTTGTTTAAGAAGCAGTACAGCAACTGGAAGTGATCAAAGTTCAGTCGGGGCACATATGTTCAGACGCTACAGCTCAGGCAGAAATGCAACGTTAGGAGTGTGCTGTCTTTAAGTAAAAGGCACAGTCTTGAAAACTGCTTGTGTAGAAACTTTAAAAAGGCCACTTCAGAACTACTCAACTTACTTTTTTGTGCTACTTGCCATTTTTAATGTACTATACAATGAAATTCTGAAATATACCAAAACCTTGTGTGAAAAGAACTATTGTATAATAATGTTGTAATGCTGATGTTTGCCAGGAGGTTTAGGGCAGACATGAAGTGTTCACCGCTGTGTGCTGTAGTTATAGAGGTGGGGGGTTGGGTATTAGGGCTGATGGAGATTCAGCTACTTGTCCACAATGTGAAAGTTAATGTAACTCTCTGTGGACACGGTGGGACATGAAACTGCCCACCCCAAACCCACAGCCATATTAACAGCAGGGAGGAGGGCTAGCCATGGGCCATGTTGTGTAACAAGACAGAAAGCTAAGAGCAACATAAAGGCTGTTGGTGCATCCTATGGGGGCCAACTTGTGTTACACAGCTGTGTTACATGGCTCTGTGTTACATGGCTCTGTGTTATGCGGCTGTGTTGCACAGCTGTGTTACATGGCTCTCTGTTACACGGCTCTGTGTTACACAGCTGTGTTACATGGCTCTGTGTTACATAGCTGTGTTACGCGTCTCTGTGTTATGCGGCTCTGTGTTACACAGCTGTGTTACCTGGCTCTGTGTTACATAGCTGTGTTACGCGGCTCTGTGTTATGCGGCTCTGTGTTACACAGCTGTGTTACATGGCTCTGTGTTACATGGCTCTGTGTTACACAGCTGTGTTACATGGCTTTGTGTTATGCAGTTCTGTGTTACACAGCTGCAAAGCTGTGTGGTATATGGCTCTGTGTTACGCTGCTCTGTGTTACGCTGCTCTGTGTTACACAGCCATGTGTTCAGTTGAAGACGATTTCCAACTCGTAGCGCTCCGGGTTCTTCCTTGTGAGTATCCCAGAGATGGGGTAAATAGGCAATAAATACCATCCTTGATCCAAATGCAGGAAAAAACCTCATGTACTTATTTATTTACCCTTCGGCCAGCGCTTTGGTGGCTCCCAAACATGTTTTATCATAATGCTAAAATATTAATTCTGCGGTTAACAGTGTGTGTGTCGACTGTGGGAACAGTAATTACCTTGACGCTCCAGAGCCGGTGCAAAAATAAATGCTATAAGCGTCCGAAGCACTAAGCACAGATTGGGGGGGTTTGAATTTGATGTGCGAGGCAGGGCGTCCGGAAGAGAGACGTGATTCTCGTTTTCTTTTCCATCTCATGCAGCTAAATTTACGTCTGCTGCAGGATAGTGTGTCGGCACAAGCTCCCTCGGCAGATTCATGACATGTGCGGTAATTCTACTGTTTCTCCACAAACAGCAGTAAAGGTGTCTTCAGGAGAGCCTCTGAAAGATGCTTTATGTTTCCGTGCATTTCATTGCTACAGTACCCAAAAAATGGACCTCCAAGGTGGAGATTCCCCTGTTAATGAAAGGTGATTATGTTTATAAGAAAGCATTGATATTTTCGTCTAGACTGGATAAAAAATTTGACTGTTGCAAATGTGTTGAGCCTGCATTAGGAGATGTGTGGGAGACTGCAAATTAGCTGAAGGAGTATGACCAGGAGATAACAACAAGTTCTGGCCCACGATGGCAGTAAATATGTAAGCGTCTCCTCCAACTTGCCGAGGCTGTTAATCTACTCTCCCCCCTAATCTACTGCTGGTGCATGATGGGAAATCCAATACAGCAGAAGGACAAGATAAAGCAAGTCTCCTCGACAAACGACGCCCACATCACCGACCGCTTTCCTGGCCATGTTGTCTGCACAGACGTTCCCGACGGTAACGTCGGTTGCAGCACTCGCATCTCAAAGGACATGCGCTGTTTGATGCCCTGGTCAAGCAGTGCACCGCTGCTTTATAGTGGACTGGCACCTTGCCAATGCCCCCCAGGGAAGTGGCAAGATACACTCCTGGGGCTTTTCCGTGCATTTAAAGTCAATCGCATTCATTGCTGGAGCTGTTTTCTTTTCCTCTCGTGTCCACATCACGCCCTCAATCGTTCTGTTCACTTTGTAGGTGTTCCAATGTTCCACCATCAAAAACAGGTTCAAGCATAACATTTATTTTTGCACAACACCTTCTCAGTTACTTTGTTGGTGTTTTTCTGCCCTGCAGTTATTTAAACATTACAATATTTAAGTGTAGCTGATTCATGTATTAAAAGCGGTACAGAATTTTCATTGGGCTTGCATGCTGTCTAGAGGTAGGTTTTTACTGGCACGGTCCAGGCCAGCTACCTTCCTTTGCCTGCTGGGATTTCACCTGCAGCCTTGAAGTCAGAAGTCTATGTTCTTAACCAGCACCTTGAGAAACAAGGCTGAACTTGAGGCTGTTTACCCGGGTGACCATTTTGGTCGTGTGGGTTTTTTTGTACATGAACAGGATCAGATGTAGAAAATTTACATGACAGACAGGTCTCAGTAGCACACACACACACACACACACACACACACACACACACACTCACACACACACACACACACACACACCTTACTCCAGACAGGAGGCTTGCTCCAGGCGACAGAGGAACTCATTTGCCTTCCAGATGTGGCAGGGGCACAGTGTAGGTTGCTGGACGGGTCGGCACCACCGAAGCTCCTTTTCCACCAATCCAAACCCGCTCTGGAGAGATCGGCACGTTCCTGTCATGTCGCATCTCAACTTGGCAAAGAGTGTCTTTAAAATGCCACATTTTCCTGTCACCAAGCCACACTTTCCATCCCTCATGCCGTCACCCATTTCACAAAAATGAGTTTGCAAAGACAGGCCTTTCCATGAGCCGAGTGAGGTCGAGTGTGGCGGAAACACGTCGCCTCCCAGAGAACACTGAAACAGTCTAGTCATATCCCTGTCATTGTGGCTAATCTCATCATGTACATATCCATTTAGAAGCCTTTATTCAAACCAACGTAAAATGATGGACATTTACCTGAAGCTAGGGGTACCAGATACCTACAGGTAAAAGAGGAGGAAAAAGGACGACAAAGAATACAATATATATATATAAATATTTATATATACAGGACATATATACACATATATATCATTATGTTCTTTGTTCTCCTTTGTAAGGTTTTTTAACATAGGCTTACATATATATTCGTATAACAAATAACAGAACACAAAACTGGTGACGTGTCACGTGCGTGGCCGTGCTGATTTATTAAAACAGGGTCATACTAATTAACGCACTGAACACGCGTCGTGTGGTTGAATGGCTCGAGCCTCAACTTCGTTCATTACGATTAAAACCTAGAGATGATGGCGTGTAATTACAGCCAACAACATGCCACATCAGTGACTGATGCAAGCTGGACACAGGCAAATGCCTGCCAGACGGAAGACATGTCCTCCTTTAGCCGGATGTCTAGTAACCTTACCTGAAACAGCGGAGCACTGCTTGCTTGTTTTTTTGTTAAACAATGCAGCTGTACGTCAATTAAATTTATAGCCAAAGTTAACTTAATGATGCTCCAAGTGGTTTTTCTTAACGGCATGTTAACATCAGCACATGAAGCTACGTTACAATATATATTATTAACTTAAAACATAAACCACTTGCTATGTTCATCTTGGTAGTTAGTTATTTTTTTTCCACCAGTGAATTGAATTCACAGTGCTTTAATAAACACAAAGGTTCTCCCCCGCAGAGCAGACTGAATGAGTGTGTTAACAGGAGCAGCGCGGTGCCGCGGTTTCGCTAATGACGGGTGACACGGCCCACGGTTACGAGGCATCCTCCTGGCCGTGAGTCACTCTAGAGGAGGGTGACGCATCGCACGCACAGTCAAGGAGAGTCACACTTCCATATCCCGCCTCTTATCTTTGCTTCTGAATGGACACGCAAAAATGTGTTTGCCTTCTATCTTGTTTTCTTAACATTTTCCTCTGATCCTTGAAATTCCATTTGATAACAGGGGCAGGAAGGGCTCTGACCCTGAAAGACTACCGTGTAGCCACTCCAACAAAGTTTCATGGATTTTTTATTGTTCTGAAGCCACAGCAGTCCGTGATTACCTGGAGGCTATTGATGACCTCTGACCTGTGAACCTTGACCCAGCTCTCTGAAAGAAGCACTGTAGACCCAAGGGAGAGCAACTACATTGATTGCACGCCACGTTCCCTCCCCCACCAATTAGTTTGTTAATACACAGGTAGAGGGAGTTCTGAGTGTGTGTGCCATTATTACTCGATGGCTTAGCAGGTAATTCTATTCAAATTCACTTAGAGTACTTACTGTCTCAAACTTGTTTATGCAGGTGGATGTTTTCTCTGAGTAACCCTGCGGCATTGTGCCTTTATCAGGGATGGGCAGTGACTAGAATGAAACCTGACCGCTCTAATCACTTGGTCAAACTTTACTTTTATCAGGGCACTTTTACACACAAACATTGTGTGAAAGCACCTCTTGACATAAGTGGCAGAAAAGTCTGCGCCAAAAATTCTGCATTCCGGCGTAAGAACATAAATATGTCGTGTTCAGCTGTCCGATGACGCTAAGAAGAGGGTTTGCTTTTGTACCCTTAGGCGGCAGAGTCAATAAAGGAATTACAAACAGGAAAAGATTAAATTAACTGTGTCAATTCATGAAAACAGATTTAAAAAATGTTAATAAAAAGTAAACACACACAGGTAAGGGGAAGTGGGCTGAACCAGCTTTGGTGAATTGAACAGAAGTGGTGAAAGACACACAGATGCAACTGAGGCCTTGATCAAAACACACAATAAACACCCACTGATGGGTAATTTTTTTGTATTACATGAGAGATGAGCTTCTTTTTACTCCATTGTTGCAAGACTGTTTGTTTTATATATGTTTATACTGTTTATACAAGACTGTACATGTCCCTTTCCTTCTATTACTTGTGTGAGAATTGCTTGACTTTATCATGTGCACTTTGACTATAGGACAGCACTTACTGTCAGTTAGATTCTCTGATACTGTTTGACCTTGTTTTTGACATGCACATGTACTCTTATTCATTGGAAGTCGCTTTGCCAAAGGCATCTGCTAAATGAATAAATGTAAATGTAAACATCTCTGCAATAATACATGCAATAATTATTCAGTTAAAATGGTTTTCTTTAAATTCGGCATTACGTCTTGTCATGTTTCTCATGTGTTTGCCATCTATAACTGTTCTAGAGACTTTTTTAGATGTTGTCTTCTTCTTGCAGTAACAAATACCCAGATCATTTTTAGAGTTTCATCATTTTCTTAATTTTTTTTTTTTTTTTGGGGGGGGGGGGGGTTCTCGTAAACCAAATATGTTTATATTTTTGTTCACCATGATGTGTCTGTGTCTCAAAAGGCAGGCTAAGCAAATATGAATTGATTTGCAATTGGGGGCCTCTTGGAAAATCTATTTACTGTCCAATTACCAGTTGTAACATCACTCAAATGGCGAAACACCTCATGCATTCCGGTAGTTTCCTGATGTTTCGGGCAAAGCTTAAAATTACTGCTTGAAGGTCGATACCCCACTGTTCACAGCTGATTTTTCTTAATGTCCGTCTGAAACAATGAGGTCCAAGTGACATTTTTGATAAAAACCGCAGGGCCACACTATTTATAAAGCCAAAAAAAACCCCACAAAAGCTAGAGTTTTTGCTCAGTTAATAAGACTGCAGTAAAAACTCAGCTCTAATTGGAGAACAAAATTGTATTATGTCACTATACTTGTTAACATAACTGTGGCCATTTTACAACATAACCTTAGTTTTGTGTCAACTTTACTGAGTAGTAAGGATTGGTAAGTAATTATTTATTACAAACAATGACATGAAACAAAAACATGAAAAGACATTGTTAAATAAGACTAGCTTTACTAAATATTTTTGCTTCTCTTCACAACCATTGATATGACGCTGCTCTAATGGACGACTAGCAGTCTGATCAATAGCTATCTAATTAATTCCTTTCTTTCTTTGCACTCATGCATCAGAAGCGTTCGTTTGTGCACACCCAGATCACTGGTGCAGCAAAGTCCGCCAGTGAAGGTTAGGCCCTCTTTATGTCAGCCCTGGTCTGGAACATGCCAGCCTGGGATTCACAAACACTATGGCTGGCGGTACACAGGAATAACTGTGAATGAATAATCTCCCTGCACCGGTGGGCAGCCCACTCCTTGGCGTGTGTGAAGAAACGCAGGGCGAGGGATGCGGGGTGAGGGATGGAGGGAGTCAGCTGGAAGGAGCAGGGAATCATTTCTACGTTGCACTTGTATAACTGATGCCAAAGTTATGCTTTAATCTTCTGCAAATGAAGCCAAAACAAAGAAGTCCATAATGAACAGTTGAGACTCCTGTCAATACCGACGCGAACCTGCGTTAACACCCTTCCCCTGGCACGATATGATGCGTTTGTTATAGCGTTTACAAAAAAACAACGTGTTTGTACGTTGACATTTGCTACACATCCCCTCGCTTTATGTCGAGATCTTCCCTAATTACCTCTCCCGCATTTCCACGATTACGCTGCACCTTCGGATTCACATTCTAAGGTTCGGCGGTTTGTAGTTCTCCATTTTAGCCTTAATCCACCCTTTATGAGCCTTTCACCAAATGACAAAATAGTGCTCTTTAAAACTAATCTAACTGAGAGAATAATTAGTGTGGTTTGTCATGCAAGCTCGAAGCTGTCTGTGAAATAAACACAGAAAGTATGTTAGAGGAGGGACAAAGCAGGCTGTTCTTTACCATGCCATTTGAACCCGCCGACTTTGCTTGACTGTAGACCAGAATGAGCCAGCGGAGAATTTGTTGGCTGCTTTGATGCTTTCGCTTTTTTATGAGTCATGCTATGTGGGCTGAGCAGGGATAACTCATGTTGCCTTTCTATTGTCTCTCCTGCCTTAGCCCAGCACTGCTTATATTTTTTCAGCATGGTTTTATTTTTTTATCTTTCCTTTTGTTTCCTTTCTTTTTTCCCCTCTCAGAGAGCGGGCTGTACGTTTTAGCGTTTAGTGTTTTAACGTGCGACGTATCGTCATAAGATTGGCGGACAGGTCAACGGCTGGTGTTAATTGTGTGGGTTTTTTTAAATCGTAGTTAATATTTTGGTGGTTTGTAAAAGTGGTACACTGGTTTCTGTTAGCTGTCTGTCTGTTGACAGCTGCTGTACTTGAGGTTGAGATTAGGAAAGTGTGTGAGTCTCGTGTGGAACAGCTGGTCATCGGATGTGCGTTGTGATAAATGCGATTTACACAGCAAACACCAATCCGCCCTTATCATAATTAAACCTGTGATTTGCTGTCCGTATATTACGGCCAGATTGAAAACCTCTTCCCTTGCTGATACAAACTACTAGTGTGCCTGAGAAGCTGTATGAACTTTGTTCTCAAGGCCCTTGGCATAAATCTTTCACTAACAGCAGTGTGATTTGACAAGGAAAGGAGAGGTCTGTGTTTGCCACACACTACACTTCTCTTTCATAAGTGGAAATCCTGCTGTTTGTTTTGCATAGAGATTTAAATGGTGCGATAACAATATTGACAAAACTTTCATGATGAATAGGATTAGCGCTGATTTGATGCTGAATATTTAACCCCGTGACCCCCCCACACACGAATGCACAGGCGTGCACACGCACACACAGAGGGTACAGCTGTAATTGAAGCTTCCCACTAGCTTGTTAGAAATCAACAACGCCAGAATCCAAACGGATATTTAGACAAAGTTTAAATTTTTGTCAGCTTTTGATTTTTTTTGGTAATTGTAAACAAAAATAGCGTGTTTCTTTTGTAGGGGTATCCCTTTTGTTTCACATTACACAATTTGTATCAATAGAAACGGGTAAACAATATCCAGTCAGCACTCTATCAATATTCATTTTAATGTTCTGAACTTCAATGTTCTGAATATCATGTTAAAAACATAAAATTTGTGGTTCTGCTGTACCTTCTACACTAAGTTAATAGCGTATGGTTCCCTAATACCATACGCTATTAATTATCTGAAACAGTAAAATGCCCTTTAAACATAATCAGTTCTCAAACTAGGGACCTGCAAACCAGGGACCTGCATAATTCCAAATTCCACAGACTCAAACCCAGAATACAGGAGATTCAATTCAATTCAATTCAATTTATTTTTATATAGCGCCTTTCGCAACAGCATGCCTCAAAGCGCTTTAATGTGAGGCAACAACACCACCAGCTGAACCACCTTCTTTTAATGGTTTTGGACTGCAAATGATTTATCAGAGCAGCCAGAGCGATCAGACTCTGATGTGACACTGAATTCCTCTCATGAGGAAATTCAAAGTGTTGAAATACAAAAAGCCGTGTATGTAAAGCTCTGTGAGGTTAAGCCACGTGCAAGTGTTCTCATCACATGGGTTGATCACTCACATGTTGAGAAAAAACAGCCCGAGGTGTTCATTCCAAACCCTGAACAGGTGAGCTGAAGTCTGCACCCAATCACTTTGCGCCCCCCCCCCCCAAAAAGTTCTTACAAAACAGATTCCAGTGCTAGGTACGCAACCACAGAGAACAGTCTTGGAGGCCCTAATGCTTATTAAACAGCTTCCTGAAGGCCCAGATGCGGCACACCTGACTACTAAGGTGTGAAGTGTGCTGACACCTGGACACTCAAGTCTGAGATCGCCGTCCACACCAGGGGCCTGTTTTAGGCAGGAAATGTGCATCCTACACCCAGTTTGAAATGAGAGGTCTGACAGTGGTAGGTACCTGTGCCCTCACACCAGTAGACACTGTGGTCGAGACAGTGGACCTTACAGATGCCCCCACCTGCGTGACTCACCTTGACACATTTTCAGTTCGACAGCTTCGAATTGTGCCTTACTCTAAATATTTAGCTAGCTATAAAAATCGTAAGCCTCAACACATCGATAATAAATTACACAAACACAGCTGTTTAATGTTTTTGTAAGCGCCAAATTAATGTGTAAAGAAAGAGTTGCATTTGGTGAGAAAGCATGTTTCTGAGTCTCCTGTAATCCCCACAGCATCCCTCAGGTGCTCAGACCGTGCCCAGTTAGCGTGTGGATAGCATGACGCACAGCACTGTGAGACCGCTCTCTTCCTCCTGCCGAGCTCCGCCCCCGCCCGCCCGCCTGCGCTGCGCTCACATGGTCTTTGCGGCTGAGCATCGCCCATTCTGCTAAGCCTTGCTGACCTTTTCACAGGTGAGTTTGAGTCATTCTGGGCAAAGCCCAGCCACAACCACCCAACCTCAAAGAAATGTTATTTTGCAAGCTGGGCTTAGCATGACTTCAAGTGTCGGCATGAGAAAATCAGATGTCCTTCCTGTGTGAGGAACATGCTTTGGCTCTGAATCAGACCTGCCATCATAAATCAATATCTCTGGAATACTTACAGCCAACCTGGGTAAGATTTATGCAAACACATGGTCGGGGAGAGGGTGGAGTCTTTTATGGGCTACTGTGTGTGAATGAGGTAACGTTGAGGTAACTTGGAATGAACATGGAGGGTGGTGAAAAGGGGCAGATTGGAGAGGAAGGCCAGGACGACAGGTTCTCAGAAAAGTAGGGATTTTCATCAAGAGAGCTGGAAATTAAAACATCGCATGACAAAACTACAGCGTATCACGCCCAGTCCATCCAGAGCACAGGGCTCTCATTAACCACACCTGACATTAGTGGCTCGCTGTTATTTATACTGTGCTTGTCTGTCTGTCTTTGCAAAGTGTTGCAGATTCTTCTGATGAAGCCTATCGGGGGCTGTTCCCTCCCTGTGTCCTCTGTCCTCAAACCTGCCTCTCCCACTCATCCTGAGTCCCTCTACCATGCCCGTCCTCCTGTTCATTCCTTGTGTCATCTTTGTCCTGGACTGACTCTTCTGGATCTCTGAACCCCCATCTGGCTTTATGGACATGTTTTATGGATTGATGTTTTGGACCTGATTGCTGCCGCTAATAAAAGCTCTTGCTCTACAAGTGGGTCCTGTACTTTGCTTGCGGGAATCTCATTATACAACCCTGCCTCTGTTAAGACAGTTGTTTCTGCATTTCGGTTAAAACCTGTCCCAATGGTACAACATCGTGTCCCTGTGTTTGTAATTTGGAATTTTGTCGTCAACGAAAAATTATATAGAGCAGTATTCATAGCAGGTAAAATAAACACAGAGGACCAGGGCTGAAACTGACATCATGATGATACAGCTTTCATTCCCTACACATTTTCAGAAATGTCTCCTGTAAATGAGAATGGTGTCTCTTCACGATGCATTGCTGATTACTTTGGTTGCATGGACCACAGTCTAGCAATGAATGATTTGAAATAGTTTTTGTGTGAAATTCACCCTCTAACCACTGTGCTAGTCATCGCCACGGATGGCATGGCAACCGCTGATGGATGTCACATCTGTCACCACCTTCCCACTGCTTAATGAAGCACTGGTGCCAGGAGTCTGTTGCAATATCCTTCAGCACCAAAGCCCCCCTCCCACCTCACCAGATCACATGTACATATATACAATATAAATATTCTGATAATTACATGTGATGTATATTTACAGTATATCATGCGTAATTATCTGTGGAGAGAGCCATTAAACTGTCATCCTCAGAAACTGCACAGAGCAGGGACCGCTTCCATGTCAAGATCTGCCAAACTTTTCCCGTTTTTACTTTGCCGTTAAGTAAAATCAAATACAAGACTGACTGACCGACTGGCCGAATGACTGACTGACCAACTGGCCAACTGACTGACCGACCAACTGGCCGAATGACTGACTGACCAAATCACTGACTGACTGACCGACTGGCCAAATGACTGACTGACCAACTGGCTGAATAACTGACTGACCAACTGACCGATCTACCGACTGGCCGAATGACTGGCTGACCAACCGGCCAACTGACTGACTGAGTGATGCCATGTGCTGTAATTTTGTGTTGTTGAACCAGCCCCCCCGATCCCTGTGTAAGCTCAGCAACGTAAGCATGGCGTTACTAAGGGTTTTGCCAGGTACCATGAGAATGCCGAAGCTTTCAGAGAAACATAGTCGTTCTCCCATGGACACATTGCACCCGTCTCCAGGAGCTGTGCCTCGGATTTGACCGCCCTCTGAAAGGTGGTTCACACTGCTACACTCGAGCTCTGGTTTTTCACACTTGATCAGTCCCAACTCAGATGTGCTGCATACGGTCTCTGTAAACACACACACACACACACACACACACACACACACACAGTGTTGCATACTTTTAAAACCTCTTAAGTTGGTTATTTGAACATCTCATTTTTAATGGTTTAGATCATTGAAGAACATGTCCTCCCATTCTTGCATGGTAAACGCCCTCCTCACTTCATTCCAGCAGGACCTTGAAACCAAGAACAGCTGTCTGATGTCTACGTGTGAAGAGAGTCTCCTTGAGCGAACACAAAAGGGTGGGGGGAGGTCAATCAACTTTGAAAGAGTACAGCAGACAAAGACAAACATAAAATGAATGTGCACTAACTGGTGTGAAGCTCGTGGTGCGATACCTCTTCCTGCCTGAGGTTATTACCTGTACATTACATGTCAGCACCTCTGGCATTAGCGCACTTCAAACGTTCCGTCCTATTGTGGCTGCATTCCCCACTGACTGTCTGAACAGAGCCTGAGGAATGTGTTTGTGCGACACGCTCCTTCGAGGATAGCAGGGGCGTTTCACACACATGAACCTCTACATGCGTGTTCCACCACTTCTCATTGGTCGAGATAGAGTTACCTCAGTTTCGGTTTCTTCCTTTTATGAAAGAAGCAATGCAAGCATGAAGTATGGCCCCGCCCCTAAATTCACGTTCAGATTTCCTTCTCTGTTCCTC
>JABJVR010047435.1:0-27675 GCA_025773905.1 Chitala chitala | reverse complement strand
TTGCTGTAGTTGGGTAAGAGTGATCTGTTCCTCTGCCTTTGGTTTGCTGTAGTTGGGTAAGAGTGATCTGTTCCTCTGCTAGATGAATCTGTACTTTTGCTATTTTAGTTTCTCTTTTGAGAAATGACTTGTAGACATTATCTTTGTTTGGCAAAGAATGCTTCTGGCCTCTTTTCTGAACTCCTGTGTCAGTCACTACTAGCTCTACCAGTGAGGATCCACCCTTTACCTTTATTTACATGGCTGAGATCCAATATACACATGTCCTCTGCACTGGGAGGAACTGGGTAATTTTCCGATATGTGTGTGGACTCATCGTACCCTACGACCCTGTTTCAGCATACTCGTTTGTAGCCCTGGCTTTCAGATTCTTCCATCTATCTATTTATCTATCTATCTATCTATATATATATATAGTATATTTGAAGATATATACTAAGTTAAAATAGAACAATTTTAATGTAGAGAATTTCAGATAACAGAACTTCTGGTTCAAAGGAAGTCTACAAAACAGCATTCACCAGCATACAGAGGGAATCAAATCAGATCTAAGGAAAAACTTAAAAAGGACTGGGAGAGATATTTCAGAAAAATAGGAAAATAAAATCAATATCTGAATCTTCCAGTTGAGAGGAGTGACAGAATAGAAGGTAATGGAGGAAATCTCAGAGAAGCAGAAGGAGCAATCAAACAGAGAGCTGCTATGTACGCCTTGTTGTATAATTGTACACCAGTAAATTGCTGTTATGTGTAACAAATCAAGAACCACAAGTAGACTTGAGATCCTTCATGCAGAGCTTTTCTCTTCATTCACTGTGGCAAATAAGGTCTTAGATGCAATCCTTGAGAGTAATCAGGTAAGCCAGACAAACAGTCAAGGAATCTGATTAGTCAAGCCGAAACATGGCTGGCTGAAAAAAATACAAGAGATTAGCGAGGTAATGGCGTTTTGGGTCAGACAAGGGGGAAGAGTAAGCACAGACCAGGGGAATATTGAATGCTCAGTAACCATACTCTGATGTAATACTTTACATCTGTCTATTGTGATCCGTTTGTTCTTATACTTTTTGCTTTGATTGCGTGGGCTGTTTGGTGCTGATGAGGGGGGGGCGTGACATTATGTAAGCAGCGTTTAGAATTCATCATCAACACAGGCAGAGGAAGCTTATCAAAAAACATTTACATAGTTGTGTAACTTTGTAATTGAAAACTGAATGAAGAACAGTGAAAGACTGAAAGATGGAAAAAAAAAATATATATATATATCCTGTTGTGGGGGATAAAAAACTCAGGTCAATTGATTCCCCTGAAAATAAGGCAAAATGTCAAATAGCAAAAAGACCAAGGATGCTGAGGTAGACCTCAGATATGGAGGAAAAGTATCAAAGATACGGATCTGTCAGGGACTGTCAACTGATATCCAAGGTTTTGTCTATAAAAAATACTGAGGAACTATCATCTGTCAGAGTTTGCATGTAATGAATTGGGAATTTTTGATTGGGCAATGAGGGCTATACCCAAACCATAAATGTTACAGAAAAATACAATTCAAATATGATTTCCACTGTCATTGGAAAAAATAAATTCTAAATTAATGTCAAACACGAAATGTTCTTACACAAATTATACATGCAGTACACATTTTTTTTCACGTGTTAACTGAAAAAACACAATTTGGTCACTGGGTTATGGTTGGGCAGTAGTAAATTCCTTGTTTTTATCATCTGGAAGAATGTTTGTCAGCAAAAAAGTAAAATCAATTATTATCTTAAAATGTTTTTGTTTTCCCAGTCATTTGATAAACTACTGCATTTGAATTTGATTCAAAAGGATTCAAAAAGCCTTTTTCTATATCATAAGGCTTTAATCCACACCATAGTTTTAGACAGCCATTCTTAAGAGAACTTGATTTGTGTAAATGCTTGTTTTTTTTTCTTTTGCAAAATAGCAACACTTTTAACAGGTTTTTATAACAGGTCCTTCAGCTTTATATAACAGTGTTCCATCAAGCCCTGTGCACAATTAAAATTAAATCTACGAACAGTCCAGATGATGTAAATCTGTTTTCTGGGTCTGCCCTATTCTGGACAACGTGTGCTTTTGTGCTCATTCAGTTTCTACCCACTTGTCCAAATGAGGGTTGCAGTTAAACCAGATCTTCCTTTCTGAGGTGCTCCCAAGACAGGTAGAAAGAGGTAAGGAATAGTACAAATAACTGTTTGCTGGTGAAATGATACCTGTCTTTAGGAAGCCAAAATACAGCAAGATAGGGATCGGCCTTGATGTCAGTGGAAAGAACTTTAGACATTACTGAGAAATATCTGTGTGAGAAATGATGCAGTTTTGGAGGGAGGTAAAACATGTAGCTTATGTAATACCGTCATGCAATTTGTCACATTTGAAATGTGAGGGCAAATTTTTCGACACTCAATATTTATAGAAATAAAATCTATACAATACCTTGAGTTGTGAAACACAGGGCAATCTTGTGTGGATTGTGTAATGGCACCATCCCACCATTCTTCAGCAAACTCAACACCCAGCTCAGCCTTCCCAAACCCCATTGATCTTAAGATATTTGAGACATTAAAAATTAAGTCAAATTATGACTTTTGATGGGGACTGAGAGTAATAAATTAATCTGTCCCTGACTAGAGGGAGAAGGAAAGCCTGGGAAGTGAGCCCCTGTACAGTGTTTGATTTGACAGTATCTAAACAGGTGGGAGACAAGCAGGTCAAATTTAGCAAATAGTTTTGTGTAGCTCCAGAAGATACCATCTCTATACAAGTCTTGACAGCATTTCAAACCCTTCCTATGCCACAATAAAAGTAATATTTGTTAGTGCAGAATTAAGTAAATGATTATTGATGAGGGGAGTAAGTCAGGAGGAACTTAAAATAATGCCAGATTGTAATGATGGACAACATCATTGGATTATCTGTAAAACCAGAGGGATTGATTGCTAGATTAGAGGTGAATAAAGATAGGGGATAGAAAAGGGTAAAGGACAGTTTCTCTAAATGGCACTGGGGGATTTTGAGGACCTAGTTCAGCACATTTGTTGATATGTGCTGCCCAGCAACAAAACTAGAAATTTGGCTTTATGGCATCAAATGAAATCAGAACGTAGGTTGTGAATTGTTGCCTTATTTAAAAAAATAATAATATGGGGGAAAAAAATGGAAAAAGCTTGTCTTCCTTTATAAAACCTGTCTCCTCCTCAGAGAAGATGTTAGGCAACACATTTTTTAAGATGAGCTTCTAGAGTGTTTGGTAGTATCGTAGCATTCACATCTATTAAAGACAAAGGTCTGAAGGGGCTGGTGGAACTAAACCACTGGAACTAGACTACTTGGGAGAGGATGAAGATGTTTAGCTGTGGAAGGTGTTTCAAGAGTACCCTCACTTGTTCCAGCAGAAGCCAAGATGGTCACATGTGCATGTCATTTGCCTCAAGAGCTCCACACCATTTAGGCAACCTCTGTATCCTGTACCCAAATGACTGGTGAAACCTTTGATGAAGAAGATTGAGACTATGCAGCAACTAGGGGTGAGAGAGCCATCCAGAAGTGAGTGGAGCAGCCCAGTGGTGGTACCAAAAAGAGCCAACATATTAAGGGGTCTCCCTGTTTGATACCTACCCCATGCCATGCTGAAGACCTGCTAAAGAAAATAGGAAATGCAAAGTACATCACGACCCTTGACATCTATAAAGGTTATTGGCAGATCCCTTTGGAGAAGAAGTCAAAAGAGTATACTGCCTTCCTGACACCATTAGGCCTGTTGTAGTTTACAGTAATGCCGTTTGGTCTATACAGGGCACCAGCTATCTTTCAGAGATTGATCGACCAGGTGCTGTGGGGCTATGAAGATTGCTGTGCTGCCTATGTAGATTATGTCAAAATTGTCAAAAATAAAGTTGAAAAATAAAAGTTGACACTGTAAAAGAGGATCCTGACTCCATGTGTTTTTCTGATACTGAAAAGTGAATTTTATGTATGCCTTTACAGATGCAATATGTGCATTGTTATTAATTGACTATTAGCCCAGAGCTATTACTAATTTTATGAGCAAACTTGCACAGCTTCACATTTTCATTGCACTTCAAATTGTTTTATTGTGGTCACAGTCCAAGATGGCGCTGTTGTATGTGGCTGGTCATCTACCACTGTTAGTTGTTGTTGTGTTTGCGTTGTTTTTGTTTGGTTTTAATGAGTCCACCTCTCTGCTGTTTTATGATTGCCAAATGCTTTTTAATATTCGTCTCATGACTGAGCATTTATTTGAACATAACACAGTTTTTTTTCATTTTCCACTACTCTTGGATATACCTACTTATCTTCAATATGCCCCATCTTTGTTTCCTTGGAAGGGGTATTACAGGTGCTGTGGTAAGTATAGCGGTCTGAAAATGAAAGCAAAGCTTTGTCTCGCTTTCTCTCCAGGGAAGAAACCTCACTACACTGTAAACCAAATTGGACTGGAGTACTGTATTGTTTTTGGACATACATTGGGTCCGGCTTGTGACTGCTTAGTGTGTGTTGTTAGCCATGAAGAGGATACCTGGATTCCCTGCAGTCTTTGCCTCTGGCGAGGTGGAGTGAACCATCGGGACCTCCATCCTCTGTGCTGAGCAACCAGAGAAGCTAATGGTGGACATGACTAAAGTTACCCTGGTTAATGCCAGGTCAATAGCAAACAAGAACATTCTAAATGAGTTTTTCACTTATTGCAAATTAGATTTCCTATTCATAACAGAAATTTGGGTGAACATTAGTGAGTCAAATTTATTTACTGAAATTTTACCAAAGGCCTATGCTTATATTAGCTCCTCAAGAATGTGTGTACATGAAGGTTTGTTTAAGACTAACTTTAACTGTAAGCAGTGTGAGTTGGACTCTTCTTACTCCAGCTTTGAACTCAATGTATTTCATTCATTCATGCATGCATTCATTGTCTTAACCGCTTAGTCCTGGTGAGGGTCACGGGGAAGCCTGGAGCCTATCCCAGAGCACATAGGGCACAGGGCAGGGTGCCAACCCACCACAGGGCACACACACACACACACTATGGGCAATTTGGACACACCAATCAACCTAACCTGCATGTCTTTGGACTGTGGGAGCACCCGGAGAAAACCCACCAAGCACAGGGAGATCATGCAAACTCCACGCACACAGACCCAAGGAGGGAATTGAACCCCAGGCCTGGAGGTTTTTCAAACTTTCTGGCTGATTTTTAAATTCTTGCTAATTTTTTTGCTGCCATGTTACCTTGTCATGGCATTTATTAGATATTGCATTTGGGCTTTTTATGGTACTTGTTTTGTGCCAGCAACTGAACCTCATGGGATCTTGCGTTTTTTTTTTTTTTTGTCAGTGCTGTGTCATCAGACACATATCAACACAACATTGTTGTGGTTGCCTGCAAAGCAATGCATTGTCTGGGATGGTCCAGTGTATACCAGTCATATCCTAGGACTATAACAATAATATAATCATGGCAGAAAAAAGAAAAATACAGACAAAATTATTAGGATTCTGTAAAAAATGAGCGAAGAACAAAGGTAAATCCCATAAATCTGAATGAAACTGGTTATATAAAATATAATTATAAACGGTACACATGTTATTTTAATCTGCACATTGTGAGAATTGTGACATTGAATCAAAAGTTTTGCAGTTTAACAGCTCTCACCTTGGAACACGTTTCTAGTTTGCTGCTGACTGTGTGGATTTGATAATTTAGCTCAGTTTTAGTGGTATCATTTTGAGCTTCTGGTTATGGCCTTTCTTGTAGAAAATGGTGATGGGAAAGTTGAAAGTTGAAGTTCTGTGAGCACCAGTGATAGTAAGGTGGAGGGATGTCTGTCAATCCTACATGCCATCAGCAACTAGTCCATCCTCATCTATCCAGCCAGGATGTTCACGTGAAACTGCACACAGCTCAAATGCTTCTTGCGGTGTGGGTGTGTATATAATATGTTAGCAGCTTCGTAATACAAACTGACTGCTACTTACTTCTACATCCATTTCAAATTAAAGTTAGTAGGTAAAATTTTGAGGGGACGGTTCATTACAGGTCCCACTGTCAGGGAAAGCTATGAGATATCAACAGGTGCTACTCCCAGTACAAGTTTTCCTGGTGGTGTGTGCATTGGTTATTAATATATTGTCCCCATGGGCAGTACAGCCTAGCCTCTGGCCAGCTTGAATGTTGTTAGCTTTATGATTGTATATACATGAAAAATTGTGATTGTATGTGAATTTCTATGTAAAGTATTTCATACTATTTTGTGATAGGAATATGCATACACAATTTTTGAATCCCGTTGTGTACACAGTTTAGAAATGACATCCTTTTGCAAACAAAACAAACAGCTGGTCAGTCACCAGGGGTCTGCGTGTAGGTGGAATTTGCTGGTTAGCTCCTCTGAATGTTTAGAAATATGCTACTGAACATCTGCAGCAATCTGAGAAAGTGAGAGGACATTTTCAGGCCTTCTCTCTGTGCCATCTGGCTCCAACTGCCTGGACAGTGTATCGATGTTTTTAGCTTGGCTGATAAACAGTAATGATATAAGTAACCTAACAAAAAAAAAACAATTTGGTATAGATCCAGAAGTTTTATGCTTTGCATACACAAAAGCTGCACAGAAAAGGTTGTTTTAAAGAAAGTAGCTCTCTGTTGCCAATATTATAATTATGATTATCTTGGGAGATGTATTGTCAAGCAAAATCATGTAGATGTACCTTGGGAAGATGTTATACTCTCTAAGATAAAATGGAACTCAGGGTAGCTGTTGAGCCACTGATAAACAATGAATAGGTTTTGACATTTTGTGAATTTCTCAGATGTGACATGGTGTTCACATTTTTTCCTGTTTAAGGAATTGCCAATAAAGTCTTCAATGATTTCTTCTTCAACTGTTGTACATGCTGGCCATTGAGCTTATATGAAGATAAATGCCTTACAGAAAGGATTAAATATACAATGTTGCTTAAAAGTTGTAACATATACTGTATGAAGGGCAGAAGGCAAATTTGCTATTGCAATGCTGTTCAACACACTGTAATCAGAACAGGAAGAAAATGAATGTTCGTGTTTTGTTATTGCTTTATATTTCATATGTTCCTCCTGAAGTTGTAGAAGATGGCCCCTTTCTCAACAAGCCTGCAAAGGCAAGACTCTGATGCTGGTCAGGACTGGTTGTCCCATGGTTTTCAAGTCAAAATTTACAGTGAGTTCCCACCACTAAGATGGTGAGAAGCTGGAGCATGAGGTCACTCAGTTGATGCTCTTTTGATAAGGCTGCATTGGTTTTGCTTTTCACAATGCATGTATAATCCTTATTTTAGGCTGACATGTCTCAGATTTCCAAAAGAATATATCTTGATTGCATTCAAAAATATTCCAGGAAAAGCATAATGGTATAGTTAGCTATCATTTCATAGATATATTTGACAAAACAATATTACAAAGACACTTTGAGCTTACATTTTTTATCCTTTCTGTTTACTTTTGTTATACTCATTTACACAGTTACAGATTTAAAAAATCATTACCCTCAAAGAGTACCTTGATTTTTAACATGCAGACTGTTATTTGGACGTTTAATGTTGATACCTGAGCAAAAGTTAAATTGCAGTTAATGTTTAATACTTTAAAGGTTTAATGGATGAGATTGACATATTGAGATATTTGTACATCAATGTACACCCTGGTCCTGTGATTTCAGCATTACTCTTTTACAGTATCACTCTACCTTTACCGCAAAACCACAATATTTAACATTTTTCCGGTTAAGCCAAGCTGTGAGCCCTGAGAGTTTTGGAATATTCTTGTCTTTCCCTCTGTACTTGTGTATAGCAAAACTGAGCAGCTCATGATGGAACAACATTTTGAATGAAGAGAACCCAGATGCTGTAAAATATACCCCAGCACTCTGTGAGTAAACGTCAGGCCTTGTTTGAGCTCCCTTATTACTGAACACTGGAAATACGATGTAACATGGTTGTCAAAGTTGTCCCTTTGTACTGTCACAATAATTTTAGTCATGGTCTTAGCTTTTTGATTACATACTAATTTAAAACATTTTATATTTACTTCCTTATAGAACCCCAAATAAAAAAAAAAATTGGGATAGTATTGGAAAATGGTAATAAAAACAAAAAGGAATCAACTATCTATATACCCTTTCAATATTTTGAAAACACTACATCAGCACATTAATGTTTTACAGTGTGAATTTATTATAATTTTTTTGAAATTATATTTATTTCAAATCTTATGGCTGCAACATCCTCTAAAAATGTTGGGACAGTTGACTGCTTACGACTGTGTAACATCACCATTTTTGTTAACAATTTAAGAGTTTTGACACTGAGGATACCAGTTGATCAAGTTTAGCTAGTGGGACTTACCCCCATTCTTTCATTATGCAGGTCTTCAGCTGCACAATTCTATGGGGTAGAATCATTGCTGTAGTTTGTGCTTCATAATGCACAATGCATTCTCTGTTGGAGACAGGTCAGGACTACAGACAGGCCAGTCTAGGACCCGTACTCTATATTCATGTCAAGTTAGGGCCCAACTAACACCACATCACAGCCTTTTCCCAGTGCCTTATTTTATCAAGAACAACCCCAACAGAACTCACTCCCACGCAACCAGAGAGAGTTTAAGATCCCCCTGGACCCACAGAGAGCACAAGGCCATAAACACTTACACCATTTATTATCAAGCAGAGCAGTTCATATACACCATGTACCTACAACAACACCATGATAGCACAGTCCCTCAAATGGGCAAGTTGGACCACACAAACACTTGCCCCTAGTCCCTGCTTATTCTGTGCTGAAGGGTGTGGGGGATAATCCAAGCCCACCAGTATTGTAGCCTTCATGTTCTCACCAACCACTATACTCCACATACACTCATGCAGTTTTCTGCAACAATGGCTCCCAGATGAGCCTCCACTTATTACAAGTAGATTTTTATATAACAAAAAGGCAAGAGCCCATGTAGTCATGCAGAGTGGCTTTGAAGGCTTATAGAGTGGAGTAGATAAGAATGAGACTGCATTTACAGTGAAAAGAGATAAAGATATATTTACAAGTCATTCAGCAGATTTAGCATTTTATCCAATGAGACTTACAACATTTCATATTCTTGTTACGATGAGCTAGCACTGGGTGTCTTACTGAAGGACACACCTGGTGGCTGTGCTGGGATTCGAACTGGAAAACTTCAGCATCCCAGCCTGGCGTTCTACCCATTGAGCCACCAGGTCACCTACAAGTGAATTTACAGCGAATGATAGACAAATACACAATAACAACAGGTCATATGCAAATGAACAAAGAGGAGGAAAGGTTGATGTTATGTGCAGCACCTGTAGTTGCCAACCCTGGCCACTAGGGCTGCTATTCTTTTCTTTGTCCTATATGTTCACATTTCATGTGAGACTTCTTAGTTAATTACTGTCACCTGTTTAGCATTACCCATTCTTCTCTATATAAACCTTCTCCCTTTCTCTGTCCTCTGCTAGTTGTTGTAGGTCTGTTGTGTAGAGCTGGTCCCATGTTAGTTACTCTGTGTTTTTTTTAGTGTTCTTTTGCCCTTTGTATCGACCCCCTTCCATCAAATAAACTCTTCTGCAAGTAGACTCAGCCATTGCCTCCATGCATCCGATCCCCAGAACGTTACAGTTGGGGACCAAAACTAAGCCAAAACAAATAAACAAACCCAAACAATCTAGAAAATAAATACTGCTTATTAACTTCACCATGATCACAAACAAAACCATACACCTAACTGCTCTACTTTGACACAAAACAAAAAAATACAGAAGTAGCGTTCAATTATAACCCTAATGTGCTGGACATTAAAATACTGTGTACCGTGAATATGTAGAGGGCCCTTTTACCTGTGTCTACACCAACCAAAACATGCAAAAACACAAGAGAGGTATTTACAAAATTAAAAATAACAATCACTGAAAACAGATGCCTCTCTCATGCATAATGTTTTCTCTATTACCTTTCACAGTCAAGACAATCAACTATCCAACCACTACCCAACAAACTCTGCTTCCAGGATGTTCCTTTTTGAATGGGATCTCCATTGACAATTGACAGTTTCAGAGTCCAGTTGAGCTTTCCCCACTCTGTATGTTCTTGTGATGATCCAAGGAAAGAAACAGACCCATGAACATACAATGAGTACTTCTAGGGACATAACAGCAATGATAACCCAATAATACTAACGGGCTGGTCTCTAGTCTGAGCAGAGCAGTGGATATACACCATGTACCTACAACAACACTGTGCCAGCTGGACCACAGCACCAATCCCCAGTCGCCACAGTCCACTTGTCTTGCACTCAAGTAAGGGGGATAGTCCAGACCCACTAGTACTACAGTCACTGGTCCACCACCACTGTTGCACTGGTCTGTAGAACCCCTTCATGTTCAACCCTCCACAGAATGTCCATGAGGTACCACAATCCTCCCACAGCCTCTCTAGCGACTCCTTTGCCTGGAATCTAATCTAGTGCACAGCATGCCATTATTTCTATGACCATATATTCCAAAAAAAAGATGAGTTTCAGTACCAGCTCACAGCACCAGGACACAAGACCAATTCTTCCCACAGTTCTCTTGTCTAGCACCAGACCAGCCACTGCTCTCTCTTCTCCACAACCAACCCTTTTACTTTTGGGAACACCCAATTTATATTTTCTTGTAGCTAATGCTGGGCACTCATCTGGGACCCAAGGATTGGCTGCACTAATGCAAACTATACAGCGAATCCTGGCAGGTAAAAATAAATTCACTTGGCTCATTGGCTTACACATACACACAAAACAATCAATAAACATTACCTACAAAATAAGGGAACCCAAGGAGACTAAGGCAGCATCTGGCAGTTATGTACCCATGCAGGTATAATCCAAGCAGAATGTGGTTTGGTCCTATCCTGGGGGAAAATACAGGGATATCTCTAGAAAAGATAGCATTTGTTTGGCAGCATATGTTGTTTCAAAATTTGAACATATTTTTCTGCATTAATGGTACCCTGAGAGATTTTACTCATACCATGCCACGACACACCTCTAGTCATGTTGGCTTTTGGACCTGATGCTAAAAACAAAATGGCTGTTTTTTCAAAAAACTATTTGAAATGTTGACTTTTTGGACCACAAAAGGTATTTCCAGTGTGCTGCTGTCCATCTTAGATGAGAGTGAGACAAGATAAGTCTTGTGGACAGTACTGCTTCTGGACAGTATTGATGTATGGCTTCCGCTTTGTCATGTAAAGTTGCATCTGTAAATGCAGTTACGAATGGTGTTAATGGACAAAGGTTTACCAAAGTGTTACTGAGCTCATATCATGATATCCACTACAGACGCATGATGGTTTTTAAAACAGTGATGTCTGAAGGTCATTATGTGTATTCAGAAGGGCTTTGACTCAAAAGTGGTTTTCTGCCCTGCCCTTTACACGTTGAGATTTTACTGGTTTCCTTAAATTCTTGATAATATTGTTTACTGTTGATTGTGCAAATTGCCCAAAATCCTTCAAATTTTTCTTTGGAGAAAGTCATCCTGAAAGTATTGGATAATTTGTCAGTGCATCTTTTGGCAAACTGGCAAGTCTTGACCCATCCTTGCTCTAGAAAGACTACGCCTTTCTTGGAAAGTCCTTGTATACTATAACATTATTGGTTTGCCTGTTTAACAGCACCTGATTCTCGTCACCTTATAAATTCAAGTTGTCACATTATTATTAGTCCTAAAATGGCCCTGTCACAACTTTTTTGGACAGTGTTGTAGCCACCAGATTTGAAATACATGCATATAAAAAAAATAACAATAATAAATAAAAAATAAATAAATTCACACGGTAAACCATCAAACAATGTCCTGATGTAGTGTTTTCAGTGTAGTGCAGGGTGAATAGACTTGTCAGTTGACTCCTTTTTGTTTTTATTACCATTTTCTATGTTGTCTCAACTTTTTTGGAATTGGGGTTGTAACTGCAGTCAGGCCCAAATTTCAACCCTTAATAAAAATCAATCAATTGCAAACTCTAAAAAACCTGCAAATTTTTACGAGTAGCAAAGATGTTATTTGAAATTCCTGCATGTGACTGATCCCATCCCTGATGATATGAAAATACATTTTTATGCATTCCAGTCCTTAGCTACAGTACACCACCTTTTTGAAGATTTACAAGTGCATACCCATGCTTTGATGAACTGTTATAGAACATTTGTGATCCAGAACCAGAACAGGCCATTGTGATGAATTGCTTATATTGAGTAGGTTTGACACTGAAGAACCACAAGGTGGTGGCAATTATCAAAAAGTGTGTATTTATTTTCTTTGTGGTTAACAGAGGTCAGTTTAATGTTTAGGCACAAGATGCTTTCCCTTCATTGCTCTAATAGTACACGTAGGGTTTTAAAAGTACAATTGTAATGTATAAAGCTAAATCCTGAATCATTTAGGAATCCTAAGTAGTCTGAACTAAACACACAAGTGGACACGTTTTCAGACATAACATAATTCAGTGCTACAGTTTAAATTCAGTTAATGGATTATTTTAATTTAAATCATATGAGAATTAATTTGTTATCACAGGGTGATGTCCTGCATCTACAAATTAAGTACCAGTAGATATAAAAAGCACTGAGCATCCTTTCTAAAAATGTTTACCTTATTACAAAGGTGGGGAATCACAGTCCTGGGAGGCCACAGTAGGTGCAGGTTCTTCTTTCAGCCAAATCATTACATTTGATTTTGTTTACCATCTTAATTATACATCAATTAAATCATAATTTCTCCACATTCTTCCTGATAATTTGCATCTGTGTGTGCTTCGTTTTCTTAATTTATTGAGTGAAATAGAAATTACAAAGTAGGTCTGCAACAGAAATATAAATCACACATTATGATTACCCCCTTAACTATTGAATTGGAGCAGAAAGTGTCTGGGTAATTCAGCATGGTGTTTAATTTAGACAAGTCATTGTTAATGGTATTTAAATTGTAATATTGAACAGCACCAATAGGTGCCATTTACACAGAATGCTTAATCAGGAACATTGACTTAAATGATTTTTATCAAGGAATGCCTTAAAATATGAGAAACATACCATAACTATTAAAGATGTTAAGAACTAACACCAGTTAGTCTTTGTTATGCTTTTAAAATTCTTATTAAAAATGAATAAAGCTTGATGAGAATTTCTGGATAGACACAGTAATTATAGAAAAAAGTAAGTGTTTAATTGAGATTAAAGTTAAATTAAAAGCAGAAATTGGCTGAAAGAAAAACCTCCACCCATTACGGCTTCAAGGACCATGATTCCCCACCCCTGTCCTATAATATTACAAGTAATGTTTTTTTGGCCGTTTTGTTCTGGGGGTGTGTCTGTAATGTACAGGAGAAGCACAGAAACGGTGGGATTCAATAGCAGAGCATGTTTTATTTAAAGCTTCTAGTCAAGAAACCGATTAGCAAGAGCAGGGTCAAAAGTTGGGCAAATAGGTAAAAAACTTGCAAAAAACTGTCCAAGATTAAATTGACACGGGGCAAAGCACACCATAAGGTAATGGATGGGGAGACAGAGGAGGATGAGAGCTCAGGAGAGCTAAAAGACATGAAAGACAAAAAACATGTTAAGCACCTTGGCCAGTACAGACTGGAGATAAGCAGGCATATAAAGGTGCTGGGGAAATAGTTGCTAGGTGCTGTGAATTCTGCCATGTTACCAGGAATGCTTGGTGACATTACAATGTTGAATAATAATTACGCTATCTGAAAATAAGTCTTATCATCTAAATGTGAAGGCTTGCTGCAGAACTGCTATCACATGAAGTGTTTAGTGAAAGAGAGGGTTCCTCCATTCCTGCGGTGTTTCTGATGTCTGGGGTTTCCCCCTGTTTTTGGTCTCTTTCAGACTCTGCTATGAAACTGGAAAAATTGTTTCTCTAACCGGTGAGAATATTTGCGTTATTTGGTATGGGTGTTATAGCACTAAAAGAAGAAACCATATTGGGAATGGTCTGGTTTTAGCAGGTTTATTAGTGTATGTTCTCTAAGATGGAGCTCTATTTTTGACTCTATATTTTGCTTTGTAACACCAGGGAGAAGTTAAGGTCAGTTAAGTGACTATAGTGCCACATTCCTTTTTAAAATATGACTGTCTGCATGCAGAGGCATTTTACAGAATAGATTTATATGGTTTTCTCATGGACTGGTAGGAATAGTTTTTAATTTAAAATTAGAAAAGTGACTTCAAACACATGTGAAGTAAGGGTCCAGCCTTTTTTATAGTGTCTAGGTTAGCCTGGGGATGTCTTGTACTCAGCAGTTTTCAAGCCTTTTGAAAATGGTTCACTGAAGGGTCATCACAGTTATTGTTGTAAGCCATTTTTACTTTAGCTTTGACCTTGTGCTTTGGGTTGTCGTTGTCCTTATGTATGACATGATGGTACTGCATGTGTGTGTATGTGAGTGTGTAAAAGAGAGAGGGGGGATATTAAGTGTTAAATTTTATTTTCTCTCTAGTGCCTATTTACTTTGTCCCAGTAGCCATTGTACTTGGAAGCATGTTCTACTCATGATGATTCATTTCAGGCCTTGGGTTGGCTCATTTATTTATCATATTGAGATAATACCAACAAATCTGCAGCAGAAAAAACTCCACTTCAGTACCATGTTTTATTATGTAATATTTCCCCAGTGTCATTTTGCAATCTCCGTCCAGGCTTTAAGATATTTAATAATGGTTTTGTGTCATTGGCCTCTCTGTCCTGTCTCATGTGTGCATTTCTCTCCTGGCATCTCAGATTAGTGAGATGGTCTGATCTAGGTTCTCTCTGGATACTATGATTCATTCACATGTATAGTTTTCACATTAATTTCACATTCCTTGCTTAATTTCGTATCCACAGAATGCATAATAAAATGTTTATAGAACACTTTTACAGTACATACATCAGTTTGTGTCACAACATTTCCAGGCTAAATGTAATTGAAATGTCTGACATTCTGACATTACACCTATTAAATGACGCAGCACCGACAATCTGTAGTGCTGTTTGAAATTAGGGATTATACCTGAATTGGATGAATGTTGTAACTCTTTAGCTATTTAGATCTGACTCCCTTTCAAATCATATTCTCTTCAGAATATCAATACATTTAGCTAAAAACGTAAGCCTTGCACTTATTTACCTGTGCCATTCTTTAGCCTTATACAGTATTAAAAACTGCAAATGTCAAGCAGACAGCAAATGTCTAAAATGATCAATGTTGTAAATGATCTTTGTATTGCGCCAGGTGAATTTAGTGTTGGTTACTGACATTTCTTTTCAGGGACAGAGAAAGAGAGAGGTTAGGGGATGCACAAGTGGGACCAAAAAATCTGTGCTTATAACCAGAATGGGTGCATATCAGCAGTGCTTATTAACTGCCTTTATAAACACCCTAAATTGAAACAGAACCAAACTTTGAACATGCATATAAATGGGTCATGCTTATAAATGACTTGTTTGTAGGTGGAGATGCATTGTATATACATTCAGTATACACCTAAATCACTGCAGCCAGTTATAATCAACTTCTTGGTTAAATAGTAATGTTCATTGGAAGTTACCCTTTTCTGTTCATTTAATGAAGCCTCGTGGTTGCGTGATAAGCACATTATAGGTTAGTCTTATCAGTGCCTAATTCTTACCTTTCCTGTGATTAGCACATCATGATTCAGTGCTTGATGATACTGCTCAGTAGGCCAGTAGCTATAAACTCTTTTTGTGTATCTCTGTGCCAGTTAAACCTGGAGGGGAGATCGGGAAAAGGGTGATGTAGACAGTTTCCTTCCTTATGTGTCTGACTGCAGTTGTAGATAAAGTTTCTGACAGGTGTGTTCAGTGGACTGAATTCAAGGTACCAGTAAAATGTGACCTTTCCTCAAGGGAAGTTTAATATTACCTTGTGTAAGATTATATAATGTTCCATATCAGGCCATATATTTCACTTTGATGTCAGTTGAGTTGTGGTAATGGACAACTTGGTGTCTGGGCTGTTAAACATAAATATTTGAAGAATCTGATTTATCAGGTGTTTTTCTAAGCAGGCTGATATTATTTGATATGATCTTAAAAATATCATAAATTGGTCACATGGTTTTGGTCTATATATATATATATATATATATTTTTTTTTTTTTTATTTATTTATTTTTTCTTCTTCAAATGCAGGATTTTTTTCAGATTTGATCCAATTACCATTGTTTATGCCGAATTCATGCATGATTCCCACTGATTATATCATGGATTGTGATTGTGAATGTCTTGCTGTTGTGGGTTCAATATTTTCCTGCAGAAACGTTTATGCTGTTGAAGCTGTAAATCCATTTACTTGACAAAGCCTTGCATTAAAATGCTTATTGGGATGTCAGCAGTGGCAATTAGTGTGTGTCATACTCTGACTGTGTGTTTGATTATCAAATCTGTTATGGGACCAGATGTGCAATGTGCTTGCCTTCATTTTTAAACCATATGTGTTGGTAGAGATTTCGGGGGGGGCAGGTTAGGGGTTTGGCAAGGGGTGACAGTCCTTATTTCAGGCAACACAGAAGGCAAGGCAGAGTATGCCCTGAACACAGCACTAGCTTGCTACAGACAATGCATGCATGTTCACACATTAGGGATAGTCACCAGAATTATATGGTCTGTAAGGAGGAAGAGAACCTGGAGTAAACTCTCCACAGCTCCACACACAGTGCCAAGGTAAGAATTTAATCCTGAGACCATGGTGGTGTGATGCAATAAAGCAGCCTGCTTACCCGCTGTTGTACTCCTTCTATATTTTACCTGTTAAAAATACCAAGTGTACTTTGGGATGATTCAAATATGCAGCTCCTGGGAATCTGTGGCCTTTTGTTAAAAATCCATTTCACCCACAAATCTTCCACACGTCTGTCCCATGTGTAAGTAAAACAAAGCTGATATTCTTTGACGAAGCTGTATTTGTGGAGTAAAGGTAAGACTAGGAGTATTATCTGAAAGTGAAATTGTTTTGAGTGCTACTTGTACATTTATAATATTAACTTGGGAGATGGGTTTTATGAGTGAGCCTTTGCTTTGACAGAAAAGTGAAGCTTTTCTCTTTAAGCACACCTACAGAGATTTCTGGTTGGCTGAACTGGTTTGACAGTACCAGTTTGCATTGTGCTGGTCATTAATTTTCTAATAACCTGTCCAATTCGCTTACGGCCATTTTACTTACCACAAAAATCCATATGTAGTTGAATGCCCTATGTGTAAAAATCAGACAATTCATTATCACTGAGAGAGAGGCCTTCACAGAGGTGCCACATGGAATTAGTCTGCAAGGTTCTTCTGTGTTGTCTGCAGATCCTGGATTATGACAAACCCCCTCCGCTTTTTGACTAAGTTCTGTCTAGAGAATACCAAGGAGGACATCTTCACATTTGGAAACTGTGTAGGTACATCAGGTGACAAGGATTCTTGACTTTACCACATTCATCCCTGGTTGTTAAACAATAGACCATAAATATCGTTTGAGGGCAGTATTTTCTATGTAGTTCATACAGGCTTTTACAGTACTGTTACTGTTATATATCATGACCAAAAAAAAAAAGATTTTCAAGATTGTTTAGTATGAGGTCAGTTTTCTTCAGACATGTATTTTTTGATTTGTTGGTATAATAAAATAAATTGACACATTTTTATGTGTTGTCTTGAGGAATGGTATTTTTTACATGTGGAGCGTTTCACAGGTTACTTTCACGTCTGACCGCAGCGTTCCTGTCTGTCACTGAGGCATAATGTGGCATGAGACTGTCAGGTTGGTTCCACCTAAAATTTTCTGGAAGGGAGTCCTGACCTCTATCCAAGCATGGTAAAATCCCATAGACGTTTGCTAACCTTACATACAGACATTCTGATTTCAGTGGTTCAAGTATATGAGGGCTATACTTTTCTTACAGGATAAGACTGTCATAAATAATCTAAAATGCAGACATGTTAGCTGGTTTTAAGTGTTGCAAACTGCTGTGAAAGCAGCAGTAGTCTTTTAAAGAGGAAAAGAAAACTTTTATCTCAGACTTAGATCTCTTGTATGGAGCCCTTGACAAAGCTGTCTCACAACATGATCTTTTATTTTATTTTGTCAAATTCATCATCAGTCCTCTGCCCCTGTTGCACACATCTGAACAGCTTCACTGGAGTCAAAAGTCTTACATGGGCTATAGATCTTGTGTATGAGTGTCTGACTGTTCATAAGAACTAGAGCGGCTGCCTAGGCAGGAACCAGCCAAATGGAATCAGTTCAGTGCTTTACTAGAAAGCCTGTTCACAGATGCTGGGTGGGTGGGTTGGTTGGTTGGTTGGTTGGTGGGTGGGTGGGGGATGGGAGTCAAATCATTGTATTTTGCCGAGTATATTTAAGGAAATGAACTAACCTCATCAAGACCTTACCAAATGATAACAATTATGTGATCTGAAGTGTTGCCATTAGCTGTTATTGGCCACATATTATTCATTTTCAAATGTAAAAGATTTTCCTTTCAGAATACACTGGAATTTTTATTTTACTAAGTAAAACCCAGCTGTGCTACAACACACCATATTCATTTGTGATGTCCTGTATTGTAATGCTGCTGAAGTAATTGAATCAAGTTGGATCACACAAGAGGTTTGAATTTACATTTTGTATCCACGGATGTTTTTTTTACCCCCAATTACCCGTTAATTTCATGTACAACATTTAATTAGCTCAATGAATCTGTGTATGCAAGTAGTCTAGTGTTTTACTGTTCTAATGTTTTATAGGTCCCTGTTTAATTTCGCACCACAGCAGTTTTGTACTATTACAGTTTTGCTATATGTTATCATGTGAGCACTGAATTTTGAAGTCTTTTCCAGCCTCTCGTGTATTTATTTTAATTTATACTCAATAGAATATTAGAATATTTATGTTGCAGTTCGTTAATAAAAATACTCATTATAACAACTGTTCTGCATTTGGGATTTTGAGGGGATGATTTGGGGGCAGTGGACCTTTATGTGGTTATTTCCTATTTATAATAATGCATTTATTCACTGGAGCACAACAGCTTGTTGTGGAACTTTGTTATTCCAAAGTTGTTCAGTATGCATGACCTCACTGACAATGCACAAAGAAAGAAAACGCTGTCTCATAATTTAAAGGCATTTCGTAATCTGTTTCTGGTCAGGATTTTTTGCAGCTGGTCCATATAAAATGTTTTTAGATAATGCTGTTTTAATGACTTAGCTGAATTATTATTCTCATAGGCAGTGCTACCATATACAGAACCTTTTGAATGTTGTGTGGATTTATGGTGCCGTTAAGAGAGAGTGTAAGAGACGCTCTGCTGAACGTTTTGTGTTGAGCTACAAGCCAAAACAGAAACATCATTATGTGGCCTGTGGCTCAATAGGTAGAGCATCAGGCTGTGAGGTGGAAGCCTCCTGGTTCCTGGTTTAAATCCCAGCCTAGCTGGTTGTGTCCAAGACACTCAGTGCTAGCTCCCCAGGCACCATGTGGCTGCTCACCTCTGTCCCCAGGGGGATGGGTTAAATGTAGGGGACAAACTCCTTGTATGTGACAAACATACTTAGCCATAAAGATGATTCCCTTTCCCTTGTAATTTCAATTTATGTGAGAGAACTGAAGTAAATGGCTGTATTTTTTATTATCTGAATTTCTTGTCTTTTAGAAGTTTTATTGGTTGACTTATAAATTTACAACCATTTTTTGAAATTGTTTTAAATGTCTTGTAATGATTTTAATTGTGCATTTAGCATTTTGGGTGCTTTTTATAAAACTTTCAATGTTTTTAATGTTGTCTTTTCCAGTGCCAGTTACTGCTTGGATATGCTTGAATTATGTAATCAAATGAGAAAAAGAGGACTAAATAAAAATGTATTTGTAGTACTTTTGTAAAAAAGTGGGAAAACCAGGTTTTTATGTTCCAATTTGTTGGCGAGACATTAGCTGAAGTCCCACTGAACACAGGGAGGGGATTTGCAAGGAGGAGGCTCATCGTTGTACCAATGTTTAACAGCAGTGCCCAATTTCATTTATTTATGTATTTTATTTCTTTTTTTTATTTTATAATTCTTATTTTGGAGTTTTTATTGAGCTTTTCACTCAGTATTTTACAGAGTATCGCTAATACTGTATTCAATAAACATTCTGAGCTGAGATGTAATTTGCCACTTATCTTTGAAGATGTGTTGTTGGTGTAATACTAGGGTAGTCTAGTCGAAGCTGCCTCTTGTCTTACACCATATTGTTATAGACTTAAACCATGAGTCTACATTATGATCACTTACATGTGAAGCAAATAACATTGATTTTCTCATGACAATTGTGCATCTGGGATATATTCGGATTGCCCCTTCACATTTGCGAGGGTCAATATCAGAAGACCCCTACGAATGTAAAAATTTACAAATAATACTTGTCCCCACTTGACCTCAATCCACAACAGTCTACTAGTCTTACCAATAACATAGAAAAGTCCATTTATTACAAATTTTAAAACAAACATTACTGTACCAGACATTTTTCTACAAAATGCGTCTAGCAGTTCTACTTTTTCATTCATCGCAGTGTTCTGTAACGTTATGACAAACATAGTAATGAAGTAGAAGGCCGAGTCTACTGCGCAGAAGGTTTTAATACTGAAAATAGGGGATACAGGATAAGCAAGGCGAAATACAATGGAAAGCGCTAGGACCAAACACAGTCACTGCACTGTACAACAACTGGCACAGGACTGAAACAAAGAGACTAAGGAGGAAACAAGACACAGTTGAGCAAACTGATGAAATTAACAAGGGGAGAATAGAATTAGGGAGCACACAGAAACAAGAAGGTAGCATAGTGGTGAGGTGGTTAGTGCTGTCGCCTTGCATCTCTGGGCCCAGTTTTTGGTTCCTGCCTCTGATCTGGGTATGTGGAGTTTGCATGTTCTCCCTGTGCTTGGTGGGTTTTCTCTAGGTTCTCTGGCTTCCTCCCATGGTCCAGAGACATGCCGGTTAGGTTGATTGGTGTTTGCAACTTGCTCGTTGAGTGTGCGTGTGCCCTGTGGTGGGTTGGCATCCTGCCCAGGGTGTCCCCTGCCTTGTATCCTATTCCTCCTGGGATGGGCTCCAGGCTTCCCATGACCCTGAATTGGATAAAGCGGTATAGCGAATGGATGGAAATGAGGGAAAGGGTGACATCTGGAGGACACAGGGCACACGACAGGTGCAAGGTGGTACATCTTCCTCTTAGGAACAATTTCAGAAAGGGTGCTCAGAAAGTTACTGCAAGAAATGCTTGATTCCAAAGATAACATGTGAGTGATGCTTGTTGCCAAGATAAAAATGCTTTTAATATTAGACATATGGACCAATATTAAATAACACTAATATTTATATATTATATGAATTGGTATAATTCTGATTTTTTAATTGTTTACATATTTTGTCTTATGTGTCATCTGTAGGTTTATAAATTCTTTTGGCAAGCTCTAAATAATATTCCCATTTAACTGTTCATAATCTCATAAACTCAGAACAGACTGAAACAGACATTAGAGCAGAGTTAGAGGGACACCACAGGTATTCACACTTGTAGACATTTTGTCGCTCATTCACTCAATACCAACCTTCAGTGAATGTAAAACTATAAAAGCCGTCAGAACATTCACACACATTTATATATTTTTTTAAGTAATGCAAAATTGTTATTTCTATACACAGATTAGGGTTAGTTTACGTTCAGTGCTAAACTTTTTTTTACAAAACAAACTTTATTGGCTTTATGTATCTCTGAGGATTCTAGTCACCCTAAACTCAAGATCCTCCTAAAAGGATGTGTGAGGCTGAAAATTAGAGATTAGTTATGAGTTTTTGGGGATAAATCCACCCTGCCCACCTTGTTGTCATGAATACTGCCTCTGGGCAGGTATAGTACTCATCTCATTACGTGCTTGCCCACCTTTGGTCAGTAATTAATTTAAATTATGAAGCCTTTGTGTTGTAATGTTTAAGTTGGGTAATGTTTGGGTAAAGGTCATTGTAGGTTTTCAGTTCTCTGGTGTTCAGGCTATTGTAGCTCCTTGTAGCCGTCTCTACAGCCGTCGTAGCAATGTTTTACCTTCCCATTAAACCTTTCTCACTCCATCTGTGTAAAGATTCCTCTTTTTCCCTCCTGGTCATGACATCTCTAACCATTTGTCATGTGGCTCATGGCTCCAGCACCAGCAGGACAGCTACTCCCCCCCCCCCCCAACAAAATTCTTCTATAGCACCTGTCATCACAGGCTGCCTTTTGACCATTTCCCTAAGGGTATGAAATAAAAAAGTGATGCTTCTAAATATTCTGTGTCCCCTCTCTGTTGGATATCAAGTTTACTCTCCACCCCAGAGCTCCCGAACCTTCTTTGTCTATCATCATCATTACATCACTCTGTATCCTCCTTAGCTCCTGCCTTCCCCTTCTCATTCCCACTCTTCCATTAGTCATTAATACAATCCCCAGTCTGGACCATCAGTCTGGTTTTAGTGTCTCTGTGAAGTAGCTGATGAAAGACACAAATCTGCACGGTAATTATTAGAGAGGCTAAATATACCGGTCTTATGTTACTTATATGTAAACGAATCAAACAGTAAAGCAGTGGTTATGGGAAAAATGCCTCCATTCGGTCTATTCTTTAGAAACCCCTTGGGCTTCTTCACCACGCAAACAAGGAACAAAAGATAAGACCAGTAGAGAGACCAAACACTGCTTCATATGAAACATACAAATACATTCTTGCCCACTTCTCACCAACACACCACAACAAGCTCTGTTACCCATTCACATCATGCACTGCTAGCACATAAAGTCACAGGAACTTTAAAAACACAGACATTAAAGGAAAAATGAAGAGCTAATAAGAGGGAGAGACCTGCATATTGCCCATTCTACAGCTGCACTAATATATTTTTTTGTATTGTGTAAATAATAATTTAAAATAAATACATATTGCTTGAACAGGTCTTTAATGACTGTCAGAAATCCTTCACAGAGGCACATGAAGCTTTTTCTTTGGTGCTTAAGAATGCACCAGTCCCAGTTATGTTGCCAATTATATTATATTATGGCTGCTGTTTCATCTGCAGATGTACCTGATCTTGATAGATTTAAAGAATATTGGTAAAAATAGAAGATATTAATGATTCTTAACATCCTGGCAGCACAGCACTTTGCAACTCTTTCACATTTGAATCACCTCCATTATAAAATGCAGTTTCCTGATTACAAAGGTTTAACCACTGTGTAGTGTGAGTTTCAGATTGGGAACATTTAAGTTTATCCAGAAACCATTTAGCATTCAATACTTCAAAAGCTGAGCTACAGTCTAACAGCACTTATTCTACTATGTCATTTCTATCAGTGTTTTATAGACAGTCATATCATCTGTGTTAATACTGTTTCAACTGAATATCAATTTCAATATGCAAGCTGAAAAGTGCATATTTTCATGAAAAAAAAAAACATTTGTATTTGCTCATAGACTATGTTTTACTTTAGTAAGAATTGGCAGCAATCTATGCATTGATATTACTGAAATGTTACAATTCACTTAGTTTTTGATGAAATAATAAACATGCACTGTGGTGGGTTGGTGCCCCGCCCTGGGTGTCCCCTGCCCTGCTCCCTATGTGTTCTGGGATGGGCTCCAGGTTTCCACATGACCCTTAACGGGATACGAGGTTTAGAAGATGACTGACTGACTGACTGACGAACATACAGTCACAATCACTGATTCATTACAAAATTTAGTCAAGTATGGTATAACAACTACAAGTCAAGTACAGTATAACAAGTACAAGTCAAGTACAGTATAACAACTGTCACCCAGTACTGAAAAAAAAACTTTTACTTTAGATGAAAAGACAAAACAGGTTGAGGGACAACATTTATCAGTTTTTTCTGGACTGACCGCAACTGCCAGATTGTCCAACTGATTGATAAGGGAAACTGGAAAATATCCCACATTAGCATATCATTGTTATCTTTGCTTCTCTTGGGGTTTTCTTTTCTGCCAATAGGAAATTAACTTAGTTGACTGCACATGTGTGTGTGTGTGTGGGGGGGGGGGGGTAACTGCTTGCTATGCAGAACACATAACATGTTCCAGGTGGGGGCAGTAGCTGGGGTCCATTCCATCACACTTCTGATGTGACATTTGACACCACTCAAGTTCAAGGCCTTGTGACAAAATATGATGAATTATTGATTGATAACAATCCTTCCATGTTAAATCCCTGCCATACAATTATGTTTAATGGATTTTAAGAGAAAATAAATGCTTAGAGAATCTAGGCTGTTGCCAGGGATATTTACAATTGACAAAGGGAAAAGATTCACACTGACAATAGTAGCCAAACATCCCCTGAGCTCCTGGTGTAGCATGCAGCAATATGGTTTCAGCCCAAGTTGACCTAAATCACTCAGAAAGTTAACGTGTGTTTTGACTGTGATTGTGGTGTCACTTTTGGCTGTCATGAGACTGCACCACTTTTTTGAGAAACATGAGAGTGTTGGATGTGTTACAGTAATGTGGGGTGTGGAAGTTTAAACATGACATGTATGGATCCTGAGAAGGATTAGATTTTTTTTTTATTAAATTGTATAAATGGTGACCTACAATGTACTTTGTAAGATGTGTTTCGAAAAGTTGATATTTTAAAGGACAAGTATCATGGTTTTAATGACATGGCCGCATGGCCATTAAAAAGGGTAGAATGTGAATATAAGCTTGCTTTTATTATGTCATCTTCTATTTTGAAAGGCAGTGACACCATTGTGTTCCAAAAAATGGGGATCAAATTTTCAGCTATTTTATAAAAAGTATACTACGCTGCTTAACATACTTGCCAATTCTTTGAAAGAAGACTAAATTTAAGTTGTGCAAGAAAGTTTGAATGTTTTCACAACCTGCAGCACTTGAAGACTGTAGACACTGAATACAGTCAATCCGTGATACAGAGGATATTGATGATACTGCAGTGAACCGCTTTGTGCTTTGCTGACTGTGTTATCAGGGATGGAGTACTTGAAGACAGCTCAGGACTTGGAGCTGTATGACACTAATTCCATTATTTTATTAGGATAAGAAGTTCTTGTCCTTTTGTCTTGGCCAATGTCCTGCTTGAGTAATGGGTAAAAATGACCATATAAACATTCTTCATGATGTTGAAAACATTCCTATCCTAATATCATAATCATTCCAATATTCCCTTTTGAGGTTGATCTACTGTTCCTACGTTTGTGTTTGTAATGTTCATTGTCTTAATATTATATTTAATCAAATTTTTCAGTTCTTTAAAATAACTGAATGGTTTATCCAAAACCTTTTTAGTGCAGTGTGCAGACCATTCTGTACAACATTCTATTTAAATTAAGTTGCTTATACAACTGTATGTAATGTTATGTTTGTGTACAACTCCCTGGTATCTATGTTAACTATGAAATAAGCACATTTTTTAAATCTAATAATTATCATGTGCTGTCAGTCATCGTGTTGCACAACTGAGCTGGAAATAATAAATACTCAGGTGGAATTATTAATTGTAGGGAATTGAGAATCCTATATAATGTATTCTAAGTGTATATAAAATGTCATTTCTGTCACATCCAGCACCTGTAGTGGCCCTCTATGACCACTAGGTGCTGCTGTTTCTTCCTTTTTTCCCCATACACATGCACATTCCTTTCCACTTGAGATTTCTCAGTTAATTGTATCATCACTATCACCTGTGTCCCATCACCCACTCCTCTCTATTTAAACCCTTTCCTGTATTTAATCCCTTGCCAGTTGTTGTAGGTCTTTCTGTGAGTTTTTGTGATATTCCTTGGCCCTGTACCTTCTGTAAACCTGTACCGGACCCTGTTTTGTGCTAATAAAACCTTTTGCACATTAGACTCGACCCTCGCCTCCATGCCTCTGTTCTTCCAGAATGTGACAATTTCCCCCATTACAAAGAGATATATGGCAATGTGCAATCCATAAAAAGAAATGAAAACAACACAAACTCTTGTTTTGGGGAAGTGTCCTAGTCCACACCCACCACTCCCCCACCCCTCTGAGAACTTGCCCTTGAATAAAATTTGCAATATGAAAGTGGACTTTTTTGGATACAATTCTAGATAATCATATAACTGTTGGCCATGCCCTTGCTGTAAAATAACAAAATCAATTGTGTTCTTCTGTCACTATGTCATACACAATTACTACAAAGAAATTGGATTAAAGGTGAATTTTTTGATGTTCAACTCATCCAAGTAAGTGACACAGCATGGAGCTCTGAAACATTGTCCAAGCCCCATAAAATGAATGTGTGTTAACATGCCCTGCATCTGTTACATTATGATGTGAAAACATTCAGGTAGCGTTAATATATATCCGGTTTTCTGTGTTTCAGTTTTCATCTTTGATGTTTTCCTTAAGTGTATCAGAAAGGTGAATGATTGTTCAGTTGCAGACTGAAGATCTGCCCATGCAAATACTCTATTTAAATTGTATGATGCCAGCTTCAGTTGATTCCTAGTTTATATCTGAAGCTGATTGGGCACAGCTTAGTAAGCAGGACGTGTGGTAACATTGTTGGCAGCGTTCATTTGCTTCAGGAGTGTGGAAAAACTTTTCACTGAGCTGTGTTTACAAAGGGTTTTGGCACTGTGTTATTTTTTAAATTATTGTGAACATTTTTTGAAATTGAAATGCAGCTACAGTGTTCATATCAGGTGGAAAAGAGAAAAGAAAGTGGAAGGATTTTTATCCCACTTTTTCAATGACAATCATGCCGTGATTTGGTGATGGAATGAGATGTGACCTCTGGAGGTCAAAACTAAAATATAATAACAATCTCAGAGCAGCAGTCCGTTGCCTGTGATGAGCGCAGAGCTTTTGTTCATAGGACCACCTGTCTGTCTGTGACCCCCACTCTCTCCTAGCTGCTGCCCCTGCCTTTTTTCTCTGTCTCTTTCTGTTTTGTACCAGCTGCTGTCTCTCTGTCTGCCTCTCTGCCTGCCTCTATTTGAGTCCGCTTCACTACCTGTCTCTGTTTCTGTTTCTCTGCCTGTGACCATCTACCTCTCTCATTGTGTTTTCTTCTTTCTTCATGTCTCTATCTGTCTGTCTGTCTGTGCCTCTCTATGCCTCTTTCTGTCTTTTTCTTTCATCTTCTCCCTGTTTGTCTGTGCCTCTCTTTGTGTCTCTCTTTGTCTCTTTTTTACTCCATCTGCTTCTATTGCCTATCCTTGCCTGTCTCTCTGTCTGTCTCTCCCTCTGTCTGTCTCTCTCTGTCTGTATGTGCCTTTCTCTGCCTGTCTGTATCTGTTTGTCCGTCTCTGCCTTTCTTTGTCTGTCTCTGTCCCTCTCTGCCTGCCTCACTGTACTCAAATGGAGCGGCAGCAGCTAGCACGGGAGAAGCACCTCTGAGAGGAGGCAGAGAGGGAGCGGGATGAACTGGAGAGGAGGCTACTCCAGATGCAGAATTCAATTCAATTCAATTCAATTTATTTTTATATAGCGCCTTTCGCAACAGCATGCCTCAAAGCGCTTTACAG